>CAJQUW010004844.1:0-121962 GCA_907163375.1 Prostheceraeus crozeri
ATTGATAGTTGATAGATTTTAGTTCAAGTTAAATATTGAATGCAGTAGATGGTTATAAGGAATAAGAAAATTCAATGACTTTTTTCTTCTTCAACATCCGGTGTCGCTCAACTGCTTTTTTCAGTTGAAATTCAAATAATTGCATTCGGACATCAGTTCTACCTTTTCCATTAACTATTGACACAAACTGCAAAATAAATGTCACAACTGATTTCAGCGGATAGACATTGTGGATGTAATGCTTATGTTCTATGTTAGTCTCATGATAGGCAGATATCTTTATTATTCCATTCTTAGTGATAGGTCGCACATTCCAAGCTTTATAATGTACGCTCGCACAATTTTCCATTTCACCAAATCTATTGCGATAAGGGAGAACAATTGCGTGACAATACATCTGTGAAGTAATGAACTGCAATTTTTTGGGTATACTTATCAATAATGTCCTCTTTAATCAGAAATTTATATGTGTAGATAAGAAATCGATTATGAAACTGATAGCATTTGACGGGAGTGATTGACGACATCGCTTCCTCAAACTGCTGTATTCCTTCGATGTCGGCAAAGAGTCACTCCAGCAGATCGAGGGGCTGAATGATCACTGAAGATCGACTGGATGCGAGGATCCGTCAGCGCATGATACGGCATTTTCTGTCATGTTTGCAAAGGGACAATATCTCGGGAGTGCCTTCAATCTTTGTGTGGAGGAGAGCATTGTCATAAAGGAGGAAGATGGACTCCTCGAAAAGATGGCCACCTGCTTTGTTAATGAATTTCAAAAAAGAATTTCGTCATTTTCCCTCGACACACATGATATGTAAGAGTTCGAAGTAGGATGGGAGAGACAGCTAAACAAGCTATGGAATATTCCCTCTCTGTCCTTCAACTACACGCACTGCCCTTTCTACTTGAGATGATCAGCCTTGAGTCCTCGCGGTCCAGATGTTGAATCTGCACTCGTCGGTGAGGATGTTATGTCACTGAATGCCTTCTCTCATGAACCATAATATGACGTATTTCGCCCTCTCTTCGTTCACCTCAACGATATTCCAGTGAGTGGACACGGATCGCAATAGCTTCAAAGTTGTCAGGCAACCATTGACAGCTTACGGCGAGAAATTTACAACTTACGGTGTAAAAATGGCAATTGATATTGCAGTTTGTGTCAATAATAGTGTAAAAGGAATTGTTAACAATTCTTATTGTGCGTAATTTAGCTATGGCGCAATGTTGAAAAAAGAAGGTAACAATGTATCCGTAATTATGATATCTGTATCTATGCATGTGAAAGATATTTGAAGAAATCTCAGCTAGCGTATATCTGCATATATACCATGATATTTTCCGGTAGTTATTTTCAATGGAATTCCATCAAAAATATCTATGTGTATGGTATTTTCTATTATCAGACAGGGAATACAGCTAAAATATCCATATGGATATCTATGTGGATACCCACTTCTAAATATGCCAACCATGTACGTGTATACATGAACATGAGAACTTGTCACACAGCAATGTCTAATTGTTTTTAATGGTACTCGTACCATTATTGATCACGACATTGCAACTGTTGAAATTGAATATGAGAGAGTCTGTTTCACTTCCACACGGTTTTGAAACCTTGGATAGAGTTGTTCCATCGAGAATGGCAGAACAGTTTTCCAGGTGAGTATCTGCGTTTCTTTTGTAACATCTGACCCCTGCCAGACTTCTGTGACCCGCACGTTCCATGATGAGTTGTTCGTCAATGTTGTTCTGATGAAGTCTTGTTGCGCATGTCGCACGAAGGGAATGGTTGCTTTTGCTGCTTGAATCTATTCCAGCTTGATCATATATTGATTTCATAAATTTGTTGAGCTTGTTCTTGCCTATTGGCTTAGATGTGTACCATCATAAATTGTTTGGTTTTTTAAAGGTTGCAGATAGAAGCGATTTGAGCTTTGAGGTCGTTTACTGAGGAAAAGCTCCATCAAAGTTACATGGCATCTTGATCTGTTCGATACATTCTCAAAATGTACTACTTCCTTGGTTTTGTGCCTCAAGTTATTCAAACCTCCTGAATTTGTTTTCGAATGTTTTTCACGGTAGACTAGACATCGTTTGCCGTCACGAACTTCAAAAGAAAATTGCTCAATAAGAAGATGTACGTGTTCCTCACCGCCTCGAAGAGCAAAATTCAATCCATTCAGGTAAAACAGAGCATATAACAATGACTGTCCATCGGAGGCCCCATTGCATGGTTCCATAATAATTTTTCCTCATTTTCACTTATCACATCAGCCGACTTCGATTTCAAACTGGCACCGCTTTCAGTGGATATTCTCATCGATGAATCAAGACTCACTGTCACCGCTGAAAACTTTTCATCTCGAAAGAAGTCGACTTTTCGTGTAAGCGAAATATGTGATTGTATTCCCGCAACAATCGACACGAGAGACTGCCTGGGTATCTTTCACCATTTGATTTCCTTACTTCGTGAATGAACTTAGTCATAAGTTGGCATAATGCATCATCGGATAAGTCACATATGTTTGAATTTACATAATCCAGTCGTTCTTCTCTCCAAGATTCAAATATTTTATTTGCCCATTTATTGCGCTTTTTGGTGTTCTTGTTTGTCACTGATTTATTCAATTCATTTAGCTCTTGTTGTGAGTAGTTGGCAAATCTGCTGTAATTCGTGTTGTGGTTTTGCAAATCACTTAGTAGTGGGAACAGATCTTCAATAGTTTCAAATTCATCGTATGATATTATATTCGGATCTTGATTGCCGATGAATCCATTAGTGAGGTCTACCAGAAGTTTGACAATGCCCAATTTGCCATCCATGTCTGGCAAATGTTTACACTAAAATTGTCAATGCAACCGAAGTAGATCTATATGTACGCGTAATAAGAATTCCATGATGCGTTGATCACAAACAAATTTACAATTCAAATCAAAGGGAGTTATCTAAATAACTCCCATAAAAATATCATGGTATATAGGAGATATGGTATTCTGATATTGCCTTCGGCTCTCGGGATTTATTTACATATCACCCAGAAATATCATGGAATATCTTATACATGTATTCATATCATCGTGCCCGCTTTTTCCTACATTGCTGCCCAGACCATTTCAATTACGCACAACAGTATTAACATCTATTTTTTCGGGCAACAATGTAGGGCATTTTCCGGTCGCCTTCAAATGTCCTACATTGTTGCCCTCAAAAATCCAGATTAATGTTATATTGTGATCTCTGTGTGATGTGACATACACGTAGAGATCAAACCGGAATTCTACCATAGAAAGTACAGCACCTACCATGAGAACTAATTGAAAAATAGTTACGAAGTTTTCATTCGCTCATTTTTGATGCACTCGTTTGGGGCTTTTTGTAACGCCTCTCAGCATCTTTTGCAGAAGGTCAAGTGTCTTGAGAAAAGATCGATGCGCATAATTGGTTCAGATGTATGTATGACTGAAGATATCATCACTAGTGCTCACAATTCGTGTTACAAACTTTTTCACAGCATTGTGAAGGACGATTTGCATCTTCTGCGAGATATGTTCGATGATGTGCCCAGCCATATCACCACTCGTTCTAGAAGATGTCTCAGGGCCCCACGTATACTAACTGCACGTTTTGCAAATTCTTTTGTTCGTTTCTGCAAATAACTTTTTAATTTTCTTTTAAATTACCTTTACTTAATTTTTTTCTCTGTGACCATTGTAGCTTCTTTCCGCTTTACACTATTATCATCGAGTATTATTGTAGCGTTCACCTCATGTACCCACAAGTGAACTCAATAAAGAACTATTATTATTATTATTAAAATGCATGTAATGTGATGAATGATGATTTTGATTTAATGAAATTCATTCTATTATCCAATTAGTCATGTTAATGAAGATTTAGAATAATACGAATAGCCAAAAATTCGCGCCCGTAGATTGACAAAGTAGAGTTGTTGAACGAAAAATCCATGTAGCAATTATCTCATAGATTTTGAGTTAAACAACCTCATTGTTGTTTGTTCAGTCAGGGATGTCTATGAAACATACATGTAGAAAGTGATAGGGACTTCCAACTCTCAGTCTGTAGGATTTAGCTTTGGCCGGTTTGAAAATACAGATTGCAGAATTTTCATCAAAGATGTTGAGAAAGTGCACGGTCGTAAATTGCAGTTTCCAATCAGAAATGGAAAAACGGAGACAGGTAGATGAACGCCATTCCTAATATCATTGGTTAATAGAAAACAACAAGTGCATGACACTGGTCTTACAATGCGCCAAAGAATTGAATAAGAAGTGGACATCTGATAGCCATGCAATCTATCATTTTTCGATTCATGCATTGACTACCCTACAGGCATTCTTCGTGGAACATATATTTAGTTACGAAAAATTCCAACTGAAAATCAGCTGAACATCGGAACCAAATCGGAATCAGAGAATGTACGGATTTCATGTACAGAGAAGGTCGGGTTTAATATCACCGTCAGAAATTTTTGATCATGGATGCTTATTGATGAAGGCGTCAAATAGTCTTCCTTCAAGCTTATTCATATTCAATTTCACCCACAATGCTTGGTTTCTAGCATATATTAGACAGATTTGGGAAATGTGTTGTACTTTATGAAAACTGTGAATGACATATTATCCAATCAATCAAATCATTAGCTGAATGAAGGAATCCAACAAATTTGAATGAAGACCCAAAAATCCGTGTAGAAATAATTGAGTTGTCTGAAATTGAATTCAATGGGGCAGGTATAGTGCATCACTGATTATTTTGATATCATCAAAATTGTATACAGCAAACAATAAATAATACTAAATGATTTTTTCTCCAATTTCCACATCCAACTACATTGATGGAAAACATTGAAAACTTCCAAAATATTGGTTCGGAGTCAGAATCAATAGAAATTTTCAAAAACTGCATATTTTCAAGTTCTCCTGGACAAGTTGTGGTGTGTGATGAGATGAAGATTTTGTCATCTCTTAGATGTTGTGGAAAACACATTATTGGACATGCTGATGACTCGCGTATAAAAAGTCCGTAGTATTCTAGCAATGATGGATAAGTCTTCGCTTCAGAAAACCCATCCGTGCATTTGTCATGCATCTCTTACCAGTATCTTCACTGACTTCAAAATTGATCAAACAAATTTTAGAGAGTACTATTGAGATTGTGAAGTCTTTCGGTGGATATTCATACTTTATCTAAAGACAGATATTCATGTCACAAATCGAAACTCTCTGTTTACTAGTTCAGAAGGATCACAAATAGTATCAAACAATTTCTCGTGAAGCACATTGCCGACCTCAGCTACGCCACCCTATTTTTTTTTTGTCTCGTCCACTGATGGGTTGGGTTTGAGATATAAGGGTTGGTGTTGTGTTGGGGGGGAGGGTGGGGGTGGTGTGGAGGGTGGTCGTTGGAGGGGGGGGGTGGTTGAGTCGAGGGTTGGTTTATGGGGGGTGAGGGGCGGGTGAGGTAGGAAGGGGTTTTGGATGGGAGCGGGGGGGGGGGGTGATTTTCTTCGGGGGTGGGGAGGGGCGTGGGTTGGGGGATGGGGGTGGGGTGGGTGGGTCGGCAGGAGGTGGGGTAGGAGGTTTTGTGGTTGGGGGAGGGGTGGGGTGGTGGTGCTGTGGGGGGGGGTAGGGGGTGGGGTATGGAGGCCTCGTGTTTCGGTGGGGGGTTGTAGGGGGGGGATTTATCGTTAGGGGGGGGGGGGTGTGTTGGTCATGTTGTGGGGTGGTTTTGTCGTTTGGGGTGTGGGTTGTGTGTGGTGGTTGGTGGGGGTGTGGGGAGTGGTGGGGGTTGGTGGATTGTGGTGGGGGGTGGTGGATTTGTTGGGGTGGTGGTTTGGTGTGTGGTCATGGCGTGGTTAGTTTTGGCTTTTGTGGAGTGGGAGTTTTTGGCTGTTAGTGTTGGTTGTTGTGTTTGGCGGCTTTGGGAGCGTTGTTAGTGGTGGGTTGGGGCGGACGGGTGGGGTTTTTTTTGGATGGGTGTGGTGATTTTTGTTATTGTTTTCGTTGCTTTGATGGTGGGAGGATGGTGTACGTGGTTTAGGGGTTTTTTTATGTTTTTTTTTTTTTGTTTTCTATTTTTTTGTGTATATTATTTATTTGGGATTTGTTTTGTTTTTTTTTTCATTAGTGTGTGTTTTTTTTTTCTGTTGTTTTTTTTTTTTTTTTTGTTTTTTTTTGCTGTGTTTTTTTTTTTTTTGTTTTCATTTTTCATCTTTTTTTTATTGGTTTTTATCTGTTTTTTTTTTTTTCTTCGGTTTTTTTTTTTTTTATTTTTATATTTTTTTTTTTTTTTTTTTTGTTTTAATGGTTTTATTTTTTATTTTTTATTTTTTTTTTTTTTATTTTTTATTTTTTTCTTTTTTTTTTATTTTTATTTTATTCTTTACATTTTTTTTGTTATTTGTTTTATTTACATTATTTGATCATAAATTCAGCTGCACAGTCTCAAAACATCCTATAATACTTTCCATCTATCGTCGTTCGAAAAGAAAGAAAATTTGTATTCTTCAGGCGCTTGACAAGTATATCTGATAATTGCAATGATGCATCTGCATTTAGATCATTTTCTTGAAATTCGGGAACAATTGAACAACCGCTGTGTAACTGCTCATAATCATATCAGTTGATTGGTGAAATATAGGTTCCTGTAACTCATGAAAGCCATATGTCCAGAAACCTAATTGATGGCCAGAAAAACCGGCCTACGATAAATCCTAGGGATTGAGAGTTGGAAATCCTTGACACTTTCTATGCTTCATAATGACATCCCTGGTTCAGCTATGTTTTACTATTGGGAGCAGCACTTGCATAATTTTGATATCTATTACATCACAAAATCCTACTCACGCTAAAAACTAAACTAGTTTTGTGAAAGTCAAGTTACAGGGTAGTGCTTTCGTGGTCTGCATGTGTGGTGTGATATGACGTGTAAGAAATATTAAGCATACAGCTATTATTAGAAGTAACTGTGAAAATCCTTTTTTCTTTTACAAAGAAGTCAAAAATGGATACGATTTGATAAAAATTTCCCAAGGTCAATTAGTAAAATTGTTCTTACTGTGTATTAGAGTACCTATATAAGAATGCTTCGCTAAAATTTTCGGTTGTAAGTAAAGTTATCAATTTAAAGCGAACACTACATAGCATTCTACAATATGTTGTCACTACCGGCTCCGGTTCAGATTGCATTCAATTAGCGTCAGGTACAATTAGAGAGCTGAAATCAAATTAATAGCTTAAAATGAGGAACTTTACTCGTGCATAGGCACTCGAAATATCCCAATATGCTCAAATACATACAACGATTAATATTACAATTTAAGAAACATGCCCGAATACTTTCCGATACCCGAAGTTTTTGAGAAATGAGAGTAGGAACACTGGATTTCTCAATGATAAAAGTGTACATTGCAATGTATAACTGCGAGCACATTTGAGAGGAAAGCAATGACTATGTGAAGAAAAGGCTGCGTTAGCAGTCGAGTCTGATAGTCATTGTTGTAGACTTAAGTGTCCAGCAATGAGATTTTATCTAACTTAGAAATTGCCTTCCCATTAATTTTAATATCAGAAATCAGTGATATTTGATGTTTACTGTTCAGCAATGAAGATCATTTTACTAAATCCCATAGCATTTGAACCAGAGGAGAAAGTAGTTCCGAGTACATGCGTACTAAAGTACACAGGTACTCTGGTATAGTGCTAATTAATATAACAAACAGTATATACACAATGTACATAAATAATACAAAATTTCTCCTCACAGTAGAGATATTGCAAAGTAGCACAAATAAGTTCAACAGTATAGGACTAGATAGCAAACATTGAGTAGTAGATGCACTCAATAATTTAGCAATGAAGAGATGCACTAAATAAAGTGGGAGAAACTACTATTAGCATGACAAATGTTCTCATTCACAATCGCTGATGGTGTCAATAAGTTCATACTGATGCACGTCATATCAGATTAGCTGCGATTGCATCAAGAAAGTTATATATTTTTATCATGATCGCAAATCTGTGGATGAGTTTTTTCAACGTCCTAAGGGTCTGAACAATACTGAAGCAACCAATTGGCATGGTTCCAATTTGCCATTGACATCAGTTTCAAAAAATTGCTTGCATTTTTACACTCTTAAGAAATAACGAGGTGTTGAAATATTGATGGTTGATTGAACACCATTGGGGAGTTGGTGCTGAAATATATATTTCTCTGTTTTATAGAAGTCTAGAAGCAAATAAGTCGTTGGTCACTTTTGACTAACCTTTCTCATCTCTGAGCCGATAAAACAATATCAAAACCCATTCACAAAAATTCATTATATGCTGTTGAATGCAGAATTGTGGATTTGCCAAATTCATCCGTTATGCAACTTGAACGCTCAATTTTATCCTAAATACAGTATGCTCGAGACATCAGTATTCATATTTCAGCTTGTTGTCTGTTTCATAGAGCATTTTTAGGAAATTATGTATGAAAATTTGCATTGAATCTCTCCAAATCAATTTTCACTTGCACGATGTACGCATTCTATAAGAAATGTAGAATTCAAGCTACAGTAGGTATGTGTCCAATAAATGAAACTATGGAGCATTAAAATTTGAATTGGCTAACCGTCCGGCAATGAAACAGTCATAGCTTCTAAGAGAAGTCTACAACAGTGACACTGCGACACATGCATATGTCCATCAATGTCATATTGCTGACGCGGACTCGTACTAGCAATGCCATTGATAAACTAGTCTGCGTGTTGTAGTTATTCATTGCTGTTCGAATTCAAACATGCTCACAGTTGCATTGTAATATGATTCTATGGTAAAATCATTGCGATTAGGATTACATGATACATGGAGTGTATACAATACACAGATATCATATTACAATGACAATGTAAAAATGTGAGTGTGCTAAATTCGTCAAACGATATCGTTATGCGATATTCAGTCAGTACATGTAGTATTGAATTGCAACAAAGAGTTAACTTTTGCCAGAAAATACCGGTCCAAAATTTCCGCTAAGGAAGTCACTATTTACATCACTTATATGCATAGGTTGCTGTTGTTCCTGCTATCATATGATTGTATCTGAAATTACACATTTATTATTCTGAATAATGCTTGGTACATAAATATCCTATGAGAAGACTAATATCCTTTTGCAAACAGGTTCAATTTTGTCTCAAGTAAGTTAAGTATTTAATATGCTGAAGTTCCGCTTCTTTCCTCAACAGGAACCACTGCGTATTGGAAGAACTGTCGCGAATCCAGCCCTATGTGGTAATACAGGACATTATCATCGAGGCCGATGGAGTGGCGAGGGAGGACCGTTTGACTATGAATTTTATTATTTTTTTGCTAGCTTCAATTTCAAAGACAGACCAGTATCATCTGATGACATGTAATCTTTTGTAATCAAGCTTTTTCCATTCTGAATTTTATCGGCATTTAGCGGGATAAATGTTATTTCTCGTATTGTTTTATTTTAATAAACTGACTCAAAATTCATAGTTGTTCTTCAAATATCTCGGGAATGAATTACAATGAAGGAAATGAAAACACGCGCAATACACCTCGAACAGAGGGAGAGAGAGAGAGAGAAATGGGATTTAACTGCATTGAATTTTAGGTTTCAATGAGCTTATGGAAATCTACCTATATCTGTTTACAAGAAGTGTATAAAGATAGAAGAATAATTAATCGGGGACGCTCATTGACCGCAACCAAAGTCTCGTTAAGGAAATCAAAATTAAGCAATATAGAGCTGACTCCGCTCGGCGCCAATAGGAAGCGGATATCGCTTTCGTACGTGCATGTACGAAAGCAAAAATGCACTGGTACATTTTGTTATTCTCGATTTGTACATACGCTTTCGTAGGGAAAATCTCTTCGCTTTCGTATCGTACAGTTTACAGTGTATGTCAAAGCATGGGGAATGTTTATGAACATGCGCGGGCGAGCGTTTATAGTTTCCGCGTCTTGAACCACGGATGAGCCACTAAGCATGTTCTGTCTTCCCTGAGCATGAAATTTTGGTCCTATCACATACCTGTTCAGCCACTGATACATGCAGACACATGAGACACAAAGTCTACGTAACAGGACTGCCGACAAATGTTGCACAAATGTCACGCGTAACCACGAATGTTTAGGGTCATGCGTAATTACACGTAGTTTGCGCGTAAATTACGCGTAAGTGAGCGTGGCATGTCACCTAGTGGACCTACTCATTTTATATCACACCAATAAAGAGGATTCGTAGAAGCAACATATCTGGTGCCTTCAATCCGACCTTTGTGTACACGAGATCGTGATTATTAAGTCGGAAACATAGTGTGTGATATCCATTGGCTAGTATTGGTCGACGCATTTTCCTGCCATGTACTTGCATTTCCCATTTTCGATTCTTTTGGTTTCTATTAACCATGTTTTATTGAACATCGCAATAGACGTAGGTACTTGTCACCGGGTTAAGTTCATAGCTCATGTAAATCAGGCATAAATATTCTTATCAATAACTTTACATGCTTTTAATGTGGAGATATAGCATCAAGAGGAGCTCCTTCTTTTGCTTGGCAGCATGCATGATCCTGTTGGTCGTGTACTAACATGTAGCCTAGTCTGAGCTTGCTATATTCGTTAACTATATTCGCAGGATCGAAAGTTCATGATTGTGCGGATGAGGACGACTGAATTTGGATTTTCGGATGCCGATCTAGAATATTAGGTTTTGTCCACCCTTGGATGCGGAAGCTGGAGTAAAAGGAAATGTCAATGAGATTTATCCAAAATGTAAGCACCTGTGCTCATCATTCTTGAATGATGAAATTGTAGCAAGCAGTTGGTGCATTTTTATTCAAATATATAGGATGGCGTTTATCGCGCTTTTGCATAAAACAAGTAGATTGTCGATGGTGCTGGTGAAGCGACAATCAAACCATTTCAAATTACCATGCAAGTCTATTACTCGTTAACTATTCAATTACTATACTAGTCAAATAATTCCTTAATAGCTTCACAGTATTGGCACAGCAAAAATCGCGGTTTCTCAAATTGACCATTGGCGCTTATCGTGTTTTGTATACAAACTCGCAAATAATGATGCATTGAATCACAAACTATAATCTTCGTCGTTTCCATCTGTCAAATAGTTTTCAATGATTAGAAAACTATCATTTAATCACGTTTGGGATTTCGAAATATATAAAAGTCGTTCGTTTGCCATTCTGAGAGCTTTGCAATAGTGTGACAATGAAAAGACAATATGCATCTAGTGATTTACATGTATATTAAATCTTCCATCTTCTTCATTTTCAGAAAATCTGAAAACTGTGCACAGTCGCTGGGACAGTCCATGTGCAGTTCAACTGTAGACAACGGCTTTTAGAAGATTCTTATGGCTAATAGGCCTACTTGCAGATCAGGAATCAATTATTGGAAATTTATGGCACAGCTGGTGCATGTTGACATGTATATTGAGTATAATGTATATGAATAATGTGACACTGAATGCATGCATTTACGCTTGTGGTAACCATTATGAGATTTGGCCTTTGTGAAGTCCTTTCTAAGACTGAAAGATTTGACAGATAAGCTACATGTAATTGTCCACAGATTACGATTAGCTCGCATTATGACGCGACATCCAGTATTTTGGCATCGATGACACGATAAGCCCAAAGCAGACGCCTGGTGGACTTAAAACCCGCTGAAACAGCTTCTTTAAAACTGGAACCATTCATAAACATTGCACCTACATGTAGCTCTCTTACCGATTGCTTCCATACAAATTTGTGAATCAGTAGTGTTGCATATATATCAGAATGACGCATTTTGTTGCTAAAAATCCTCACCAATAATGATGTGTTGAAGTCGATCCTAGCCATACTGTCAACAACAGCATTAGTGCTTTATGTTTCCTGTTTTCAGTTTTTGAAACTAATCATAATAAGCTAACTATATATAAATGATCTGTTGAAGAATTGGAAATCAGAATTTGTGCGAGTACATTCACAGACAGCAAAATGTCATAGCTTTGCATTATGCTGGATGGGTGCTGAAAAACTGAACGATTTTGATGCTTAATTTTTTTGGAAATCTGCTTTATAATAAAATAATTCTTGATACTTTTAATACTTATAAGCATGATCATATGAGTTTCGCACGCCTGAAGTGTTGCAGCTACAGTAACTGAATTCATTACTAGCCATACCATCTGGCTGTTCTTTGACACTATCTGTTTCTTCATGTAGGCCTACTTTAACTATTCAATTAGACAGATCGCCTCTCTTCGGTTTGACTAGAAAGGAAGCATTGGAACATACAAGGCTAATGAAATGGTACAATCTGCTGACATAATACCATAGCAATCGAACAGTGAGCAGCCAGTTAAACATTAAACAGGCCCAATTGTGCGAAGTTTCAGTGACTTTTATCAACCAGATCACACAACAAAGACGCAGACCATGTCAAGTTCCACAGAGACGTTTGTGAACTTTTTTTTCGTGAGCCTGCTATAATTTTTTAATAATGATCGGAAGGAACAACATTATCGAGAAAATTTTTGCGCAATGATCTGAATTCCTCGAATCTTAGTAAGGAATGGTGGTGATCGGAGCATTTTGAAGGAATTCACAGCAATCCGCAAGCGACGGATGACTATTTTTCCTATCTCTGTAAAGCATTAAAAAATTCTTTGTCCCACGTAGTAAGTTCTTGCACGTGTCACGTTTTGAATCAGCTTGCATTTCTAGTAAAGTGACACGCTTAAATAATCTAATTCTCCGAGCTTGACAAATGCTTTTTGATGATATTTTACATGTATGTGTGCCTGCTTGACAAAAATTGAATGTTTGATAAATCAAAACTCTAGACCAATATCTGTTATTTTTGCATCATCTCTCACTACACAAAAGACCACGTGATGTGATCAACACTCAATCTGTGACTGAATATCAAGCTTTCATGTGGACATTGCAAACTGAATATCAATCACCAGGCTATGCTAAGGAAATGTAAAAATCACAACTTCGATGCTTTTGAGTGAGATCTGATGCAATACTCAATAGAATGCACGTACGTAAGACACTAGCAAAATGATTGAGAGTCCCTTCATTGGAATATGAGATCAATTATTCAAAAACAGGCCCTCCTTGGCCTCAAGATTCACTAGAATTCATTGCACCAGTCTACCCGTAATGGGTTATATGAAGGAGAGAGAATATGCGAGCAATCCCAAAACAATCCACCCCGTAAAGGAAAACATTCAAACGATGATATACATGTACGTCTGCTGCAACCAGAAATACTGTAAACTGCTATCTGTGATATTGCATAAATGTTTAGCAGCTAATAATACAAGACAATTATACAAGAGAACTAACATTTTCCGTATATCCTCCTATGCAATCATCTTATTTATCTTTCCTTCTTTAAAGTCATCGATTTTACCGAAACTATGTTCCTTTTCTCTTTTAATTCTTTCAAGAATATCAGCCTCTGTGCCTGAGTTAACATTTCGTCAAATGGCTAATCAGTTAATCACAATAATCAAGATGTCGGTTTGCAATAGCAGAGTGAAATTTTATGGTCAATAGGTGTATGACGACAGTATTAGTAAGCCAATCGACTGCAGTCTAAGTAGTTTAACCTAATTATAGCACGTCATCAGACAGAGATTCCGCTTATCCGCCGATGAAAGTTTAGCAGCGGATGAACTGATAAATAATAGTCGTTTTTTGCAACCGAATTTTAGTAGACTACTATTTATCAGTTCACAACTCCTAAATATCAGCTACTAATTTCTAGACTTTTATGCAATAGACCCATGGAGTGCATTGAAAAAGTATGCCTTTGTGAGCAAGAGAGCGGTGGTCTTTTGATAGATATCATCTTCCAAACTTAGATGAAATGAACTCCTGTGCATATACATTTATTGAATATGTATTTGGATTTAAAAGCAAGTTTGTTTTTCTATAATTTATTGAAGATTGAAACCCTTCAGTCTACCATCGCCTATCCTGCATAATGTGCGCACACACAAGGAAAAAGCGATTTAAAATGTTTCACGGTTGAGCAAAAGGCAAGGTGATAATGCCCTGCAACTGGCAGTTTGCTTGATAAAAACTGCTGCAGCGGATGACCCGAGAATTTCTCAACATCAAAGAGCGTTCACAATTGTCTTCACAAATATGATGTGCACCCATCGACATCTGATGATGTTTGAGGGATATCGGATTAGAAACACAATCGAATAGCGGTGTGGCATAAAGTACACTGTATACCACTGGATAATTTCATACACATTGATGCCAAATTCACATACAATTTCAAACTAGCAATTGATACGAGATAGTCGTATATTTACAGAGATTTGGTATGTTTTACATACGAATATTGACTTCCTTTCGCATATATTCGTATGCATTTGGTATGTAACGATACGAACAACTCCTTTTGGGATTGGCTGATTAAAAACAACATATTGTACCAAAATTACACATCCTTCGCATGTATTTGGTAGTGAGAGGTTCACAGTGTAGCAGAACAATGATCATGCCATTGAACACGGTGAAAAGTTTCTCTTTCGTTACAAATGGTCTCCGGACTCTCAAAGTATGACATGCGATTGTGCCATGACACTCAAGATGCGATTTTAGCATGTAGTAAATAATTTCTCATTCAAAAGAAATTGATTCCACGGAAAACCCGTTCGTGTGAAGCTTGCATCAAATTATTAACAATTGAATACGGATAAACAATTTACAATATGTTGAGATTTGCCATTGAAATTGATGATAAGTTTAATTTAAATATTATAAAAATGAGTGCTTTTGTAGATCAGTTAACTAAATCATGCAGATAATCTGGTTGATGACCCACCAAGCAAAAATTAATCTATTCAATATTTCATTAATATCCGCCATAGATATCCGTGACCGGATAAATCGGGTAGTTGAAAATTTATCCGCTTATTGGATATCGATTTGACATCCAGTAAGTATACATTTGCAAATTCAACAATATCTCATATTATCGAAATGATGCCATTTGAATACAGGTTATCGATATCAACTTGGCAACCATAACGGATATCGTTTCTTCGATGCAACAGCAAGAATTTATCTATTAGACATCTAATAAATATCCATCACAGTGGAGCAAAATTCATTCGCCAAAATAATAGCGATTTGATATCTAATGGATATGAAAAGGCATCATGTGTATATCTAACGTAATTTCTCACTTTATGGAAGTGAAATTATAATTTATTTAGTTGTGTTCATATGCAGAAATGCCGATTGAACCTATTTAGGTCCAACCATCGGGATTCAAAACTGCTGAATTTTGAGGTATACATGCAAGTCAAAAATGAGCGAATAAATAAAACTCACACATTTGCCCATTTCTCCAAGTTCTCCATTTCCTGTAGCCATCTCATCTTCGTGCATTAGGTTAAGTGAAATATCTATCCATGTGCATCTACCAATTCCGATTGGATCCAGGATAAGGCCTGTCAAGTAAAGAACAGCTTCATACTCGAAGAAAAATTGTGTTTGTTTTGGCACGTATTCGTCGATTCGTTGGTTTCAAGATTGAACAAAGCATCAGTGCAAAATAAATAAAATGGAGAAGCTTAGTCAACCGGATTGACAGTTGGCTTTTCAGGAAAATTCAAGAAGTTCGTCTCAATACACTGGAGGCATAGCGCAAAACTTCCATAGATTATTCAATGGCATAGAAATAGATACACTGACGGTTGGGTGTTATTGATAAACTTCTGTTGCCATCCCGATTTTCTCATCAATTTCTACCACTTCATATGTGTGGTGGGCGGAATCGCAAGAAGTGAGAATTTAATAAACAAATTCAGTTGGAGACACTCAATGCAAATGATAGAAAAGAGAGTTTATTGGACATGAAATTGGATTTGAACACCTATCATTGAAATGAGAATCATACGGCTATGTGTGTAGTCTGTTGGGCTGATGAGGGCCTAATCATGAAATTCTTCTCATTAAAAGGCGAAATTTTTCTATATTAATTTCTAGAAACCATCAAATTTTCACACTCGTCTAAACATTGAGTTAAGCAATTAATCACAATTTCGGTTGATTGTATGCTTATTTGTATCTGGACTTTTTAATTCTAATGATGGATTACGAATTTCTGAAATCACTATTTACATATTTGTAGCTCACATGTCTACGCTCGGCGATGTTCAATATCCTCCGCAGCAGCATAATATTAAATCCTCAATGAAAGCAAGAGCAATCGTCGGCAAGTTTTACGATAGTTTTAACTTTCTAAACAGGGAGAATGACACCAACGCAAAGCGGAAATCACGAATTCACTGTGACAGCGCATCAGCATGAAAGAATGTTTTAATATTGATTCGTTAGTCTCGCCTTGCAAATTCACGCAATAATCGATCTCATGACGCGTAAGAAAGTTAGAAATAAAGTTGAAATGATTGCAAGAGTCGGGATAAATTAGAATAAAATAACATACTCTAGAAATTATCATGAAATTTATCATTAAATTAGAAATTACTCTGAATGTCAAAAAATACAATATGGCGAGTCTCCTCGCAGGCAGATTTGTAATCCCAAAATTTTTTGATGTTATTGCGATGCAGCGTACAGAGGTTGCAAATTTCATATTTCTTGGACCAGGGGTGCGCAACTTTCTACATTTTCCGGCCGCCATTTCGAAGGCCGAAAGAATTACGGCCGCACTTAATATGTGTGCAAACAACTAGGATCAATAGTCAATCCTTTTTATATTCCACACTCAAATTAGCTTTCCCTGATGAATGACGCAGTGAAAATTGCATAAAGGCCTACTTCGCAAAGAATGAGTTAGCAAGTTAACCCATATACGACCGACGGTGTTTTTGACCCGAAAAGATTTTAAGCTCAGTCTGTTATTAGCAGTTGAAAAGTTGAAAGCATGTTTTTGTAAGGGCAACCGAAGGAGAAGGCACTTTGCTAAGCTACTGCAATAATTCATAAAGGAATCACGAGCCATACAAAATTCATTCATTCATCACAGGGACGGTCTATTCTGGGCATTCACTCGAATATTGGCGTACGCATATAAGCTCGTATATAAGCCTGCCAACCTTGCGTTATTATTAAAGTTATGAAGTATCTTATTATTGATAATCATACAGTTCTTTCGCAACACAAAGGGTGAGCTTTAAATCTAATAATAAATGTGAAGCAAAACCACAACTGAAATTTTAGCATATTTTATTCATGAAAATACACAAAATCTGAAAAGGTAGAAATACAAAATCTCGTAAAAAAATTGCAATATCTTTCGATTCAATCTGTTGTTTCACACAACATTACCGCTGCAGAAACTGATCTAGCAGGCATCCTTATTCAGGTCATGGACTTGAAGCTAACGCGCGGAAACAATTCTAGCAAACTACAATTGTCCTTTCGCTTCTTTTAGTTGATGACTCTAGCCATGAATGCACATGAATGTAACATCCCTAAAATATTCTATTAATGAGTTATTGAACTGCTTGAGCGCCTGCCGGCGCGCATTTTTCCAAACAGCATGTGCTTTCTACAGTTACAAGGTGACTAGCATGCTACTATAGTGACGATTGTTTTTCGATTCCCTTGAACTCCAGAAATATTTGCAATATTCCTTTTCATTTACTTCTCATTGTCACGGCCGCACTTTGCCTCTGTTGCGGCCGCGCCGCAGGTTGCGCACCCCTGTCTTAGACAAGCAATTTCAGTTTTATGTATCTCCAAATAACATCTATGGATATCCGTTATCCGCACTGGATATCAGCACGAATTCCTTTATGAGTTGCAGATATCACTTGAATATCCGCTATCTGCTTTAGATATCTGTCGATAAAAGCTCGATTGGTCCTGATTGGTGGGTAGCGATTAGCTGATGCACATCATTGTTTCGTTTATAGCATGGTCGGTTAATAGACTATCAGACATAGCATTTCAACAAGCTATAAGACTTTAGTTAAGCTGCGAAGAATACAAGGAAATTAGCGAATATTTCACTCTTATTACTGAATTCTCATCATCGAATTGACTACATCCACGGAAACGGAAGTGCTCTTTACAATGGTTTAATGCTTGAGTTTTTTTAGAATCAAGTGAATTGACCGAGGTTGAGTTTTCACACCTCCAAAAATAAGGTCAATTTTTGAAATATTATAAATTCATGCAATATGAACTATTCAGTCGCCATAGTTCATCCGCTTATCATCTATTGTCGCTTTCATTAGGATATATTGGTCTCACTGTTGAATGTATAATAAAAATTGACAATTTTAACTTATATATATGTAATTGGTATTGTGTCGTACGTAAGACTAGTTTCCATTTTGAATTCATATTTTAGGTCGTTTCTTAAGTCCTACGAAAAAAGGCGTTTCATCGAATGTATGGCGTGTTTTGAAAGATCATCCCATCTACTCGGGAATGCAGAATCTACTCTTCGATGATCACTTCTTTCAAGATTTAAGCATGGCGAATGCAGGAAATTGTTTATCGCATTCTCTATCGATGGGGATTTTTGTTCATTGCAATTCCTTAGATTCTGCAAAAAGCTGTGCGCCTCTCTCCCATTCCATTCTTGTGTGCATGCAGCACACTCCTTCCGTGACCGGCCTAAGATTGGATCTTGGGTTTCGGTCAATGTTGGCATCTTGGCAATCTTGGGGACTTTTGAAATTTTGATTCAAAAGCTGATAGCTAATCGTAAGCATTTCTCATTATATTATAACGGAATGTTCCAAACTAGCTTCAAATATCTACACTGGAAACTCTGGGGCACGAAATTTAGGCATCAATTCTAACCAACACAAGGCACGAGTAGGCACGAAGCTCATAGTGCCGAGTTCGTGCAAATTGATTTTTCCTTCCATTTCATTGGATAAACAAATATTTGGTTTGGTGCAGATAAACAAATATATCTGCTGGTGCCTCGAGGCACTAGAAAGGCACTAACTAGGCGCTAACTGGCACGTACCTAAAAAGGCACGGCCTACTTGGCTTCGTGCCCAAGTTAGTCCCCTACAGTTTACAATGTAGAATGGCTGAACGAGCTGAAGGACTGTACAACAGGCTGCTCTGCGTTCATTTATTGTGCAGTCCTTCAGCTTGTTCAGCCATTCTAGATATCTGAGGCTAGTTTGGGCTATTCCGAGCCGTACTGACCAGCCATTGTACGGCAAAACGTAGCGTCTACGGCTGCCAAGGATTTGTTGTGCTTAAATTGTTCAAGTCTAAAGACATCTTTCTATTTCTTTTCTATGTAGCTTTTATTACAAGTTTAACCAATACTGTAAATGTTTAAGAGGATACCTCAACGCACTTTTGGTTTATTACTAATTCTACTTTTATTTCTAGGTTTCCATATGCTATCTTAGGCATTGACTTGTAGTGTATGGTGAATTACGTTTTGAATTGATTGACTGATTAGTTTCGTCAATGCTCATGATGTCCATAATGCTTTTTGTACCAATCGAAACTGTTAATCCATTTATTGATCGACAACGCGTAGCAAATGATTCTTACCTTTCCCACGGAGCACGCTCTAAAGTCAAAATTAAACTCCATTTACATTATCACGCGGCAAGCACGAGCTTCCATATTATTTTATCATTTGCACATTGTTCTCTTTCTCTCTACTTCGCTAACGCGTCCATCGGTGTACAAGATATCACTCACAGTGATAAAAAACCAATGCTTATCGACTTATGCAGCAGAAATTTGGTGTTGACCAATCAACAGGCATGCTACATGGAAAGATGCGTGGAAGACAATAGCCCTGTATGCATCACCAGCACGACTGCGTGCTCTACTGGAGCTTGAACCTCAGCTGTGATGTGAATACAATAAACTTCATACATATTTGCGTAGGAGGTATTCGCTATTTGTCATGGTGTGATGCTTTAGATAGGCTACTTGCTGAATATTGGAGCCCACACTAAGCTGTCTATTGTTTAAATGTGTGAGAAAGACATCGTTCAGGCGACATACTTAGCCTAGGCTCCTGAATTAGTCTCAAGGCCTACACCATAAAATAGCGGAATTGATATTTAGGAGTTCCTGGCATGACAATATCGGTCCCAGCAGACTGAAGTGGTACATCTGCATCCATTTCTATTCCTATAGCCATGAATTCATATTCATATTCTTCGCATATTTTCATTGTATACATTCTATTGTCATCAGACCGACGCTCATTGTCATCAGACCGACGCTTAGTGTCATCAGATCGACAATGTTGGTCTGATGACATATTGTGCTGTATTTTGCTCCAAAAATTGTTTTATCATATACTTATAGGTTCTACTTCAGTCACTGAACTTCCAAATCATGCAGGAATCATGCAAATCATAAGGTTTACAAATCGAGGGGTAAATAACAGAATGAGCTAAGTCACTCAAAAGTTGTTTCGAGAAAACCGATGTTAAAGTTTCAAGAATGAATGTAAAATCCGGATATGTGTGTAGAAATCTCCTGTTTACAGGATAGATACATGCATATTGTGACATAAGATTTCATTTGTTAAATCAAAATTTGAGTCAAATCTTGATGTTTGAGCAGTGCTCAAAGTGACTTAGCTCATTCTGTCATGAAATGCATATTCATGGCTGTGACTTAGCTATTCATTTTTTTCAGATGAGTTGAGACATTTAACTCGGGGTTCAAGAATCTTCATTGTTAGTAGTGCTGCGATCAATAGATTTTCATGAGCAGCACTCAAAATTGACAATTAGCTTATTCTTTCAATCGCAATTTTTCAAGTTTAAAAATCTCGAAAAATGTTTTTGAATGTAGAGAAATGTCCTACATTATGTAAGTCCTCTATTTTGGTCATGAAAATAGATGGGTCATTTTCAGATAAATGGGCCAATTCGATTTTGAAAATACGAAAAAATAAAGTATCTCAAAATTTCTAGTCCTATCAATATCTGATAAATACATGGTATGAAGGCATCATCTGCAAAAAATTAGAACTAAGAAGTTCTTAGTTAAATTTTTACAGCATGTTGAAAATAACTAGGAAAAACATTACGTAATATTAGCAAAAACAATTGAGATTCGAATGAATAGTACTAATATTCTGATTGACGCATTAGTTTCCATCTTAATTGTCAGTAAGAGGTTACTGAATACGTCTGAAGTGGTTTGATACTCTCAAGTGGTATTGCACCCATTTCGTTTGAAGAAATATCACATTATATTAATGATTTTGACGGCACACTTATGTATATTATTATTATTTTGTAGTTATATGCAAGGTTAATACGTTAACAAAGGCATTAAAAAGCACTTTGAGTTACCATACAACGATATAATAACAAAATTTGGTCGTACAATTGGGCAATTCCCTCATAATCTAACTGAAGTCCTCGATAAGGCTTCAACTTGAACGTGACGAATGTTACACGATTTGTATACGCTTATAATATTAGCCCAAATTAAGCATAACTTTTGTCAAGAATCATTTATGGTATGTACACTACGTAAGAGTCTTTAAGTAAAACAGATTCGTATTGCAGTGAATAAAAAATTCTATTAACTCTACATACAAACATTAAAAGTACAAAATACTTGAAGTATTCATAATCGTATTCTCTTACAAGCCAGTTATTGATCAAGCTTCGACACTGTTTTAATATTGAAGACATAGTCGCTCTTGATTACGATGCGAGTTTTGTCATTGAATGTACCATAAGCATATGCTGTACGTGGAAGGGCAAATAAACAACACTTAACTGGCACAAATGTTTGAGAGTCAGACAATTCTTGATAATTTATCTAGAATCTACCTTACTAAAGTAGGATCCATGGATTACATTAGTACCTCTTTTGTACTCATTTCCACAATCATCTCTCGACTTCCTTGTAAGTTGAGACAAAGAATGAACTTTGAACAAGTAAAAGTTCTCATAGTCCTCGTCATCTGCTTTCAGAACGATGACGTCCTCATTTTGAGGAGGTACTTTTTTCAATACTTCGACTTTTGGGTGGAAATCAATGTCATCACAGGGGCAGTCAAAGTATTTGCCCATGACACATTTATCACAACAGCAAGATAAGTTGCGAACGATAACATGATACGGAACTCCAATTCCTATAACAGAATGGACCTGCATCGTTGAGGATATCGATGAGATATCTTGTGACAATGTGGCGAGACTATTCTTAGCGGCGTCAAGATCAGCGTCAGAAATGGTGAAAATCTGATTTTGTGAATTTGTTTGGAATTCCTTAGCCCATGACTGGAATTCAGCAAATGTCTGAATTATGTGTTTGCCGTGCTTCACCGAGTTATCCGCCTCTCTCTTAATCACTGCTCCGATTCCATCGCATGGACCCTTACCATGTGATGACTCAAAGAAACTCCATGTTGCAGACAGATCGAAGACTTTCTCGAAGCATGAAACGACAGCAAAGATACTTTTGTTACGGTATTGTGAAGTTGGGCTATCTGTTAAGAAATGCACCCGCTTTATCTTTCCATTTTCTTTCAATTGGTGAATAAATGGAGTTATGATTGCAAAAACCATGCTTGCGGAATGCTCAAGCTCACCAGATATGGCACAATGTGAAGAGCTATGTACTTCTCCGTCATCAGATCTAAAGTAGGCAACGAGAGGATGAATAGTTACTTGCGACTGCGACCAGTAAGCGCTTTGCACCTCGTCATTTGAACTGTGCAGCAGTGATTCTGTGCAAAATCCATGTGTATAAGAACCTCAGATGTGTTAAGCTTCTCCTTCAAGTTTCTCACAAACTTGAACTGATTGTAGACGCGGTTTACGTGATGTTTGAAAACGGGAACGGCTTCAACGAAAAGTTGAAGAAAATCTTCATATACAAGAGTTTCTGAAACTAGTCTAACCTTAGACCTACCATTGGCATCTTTCACATTATCCCATTTATTGAAAGTTATCGTTTCAGAGTGCATTCCTGAGGATTTAGTCAGTATGAAAGACATAAGATCAAACGCGTCTGAGCTCTGAGCTACTTCATCAATGCATTCAAGAAACTTATCAGGGTTATTTGAGACGACATCAAACCCGTTTTCCTTCAATGATTTCAGCAAAAGAGCAAAATTCTGATGGTATTTGCACAGACAAGTCGTTCGGTTAAAGAAGTTCACCAGTTTGATATTAGCCGGACGGAGTCTTGTAAACGTTGTGTAACATAATTTCAAAGAAGGATTTTCACTGGAGAATTTCTTATACAAATTTTTCATATAGTCTGTAAGAAAACGCTTCTGAATACGATCCTTATCTATTGTCACGGTGTCCTTTTTTCCAGGACATACGCGCGAAACGTCATCACGATAAAAAAAATCCACTACTGATTTTCCAATCAAAACTTTCGTTTGCGTACGAAGTTTGCGAACAAAGATGGTATTTTTGGATGCTGAAGTTTTTGAACATCTTTTTGAAAATCTCATTGTCTTGCGAGCCATATTATTGTACCGATATTTTTTCATTATACTACCGGAAAGAATCCTACCTACACTGGATCCTTTCTTAGTACTATCCATTGAACGACTCTCTTTGATTTCAGATACTACTGACTCATTGAAAACTAAAGTTTTATCAGATTTGGTGGCAAAGATGATGTTGATAAGCCGGCAGCTTGAAACTCATTTGTAAGTTTGGTCTTAGGTGAAGAATGTACTTGTGAGTCGAACCCACCAAAATCAGTTTCCGTCATGACTTGCTTTTTTTGTGATACTTTTAATCGAGTTCTCTCAAGTTGCTTCTTTGTTCTATTATACTTCTGCTCCAATCGACCGTTTGTTCGAAGAAGTATTCTGATTTTCCCTCCAGCACGTGAATTGGCACGTGAAATTCTCTTCCTGGTCATCTTCCTTCTATGATCCTCGACCTCCTGAAAAAATAAAAAATCGAATTAACTCAGACAAAAATTATTAGAATATGGCATTTAAATTCTTACCTGAGCTGATTCTTCTTTACAATTTTTACTGCGATGCTTTTGTACACGTGATGCAACCGTTTTCCTCCTTTGTTTGAGCTTCCGTAAACCGAGAACACGAACAGGAACGTAGTTTTTCTTTTGTCTCTCGCGATTTTTTTCTTTATATGCTAAATCATGTTTCTTTTTTTCTCGGTATCTTTTTGAACGTTCAGCAGGCGTCAGGGGCATCTGAAATGAGAAAAATCATTATTTATATGATACAATATAAAAACAATACAGTTAAAGAAAGATTAACTAGATTTCTCTGATATTGTAACATTCGTCACGTGACGAATGTTACATTTTTATAGTTTGTCTAAGATTGTGAAAAAACTTAAAACATTTCAGTCCGTTCAAAAAGTGCTATTGCGAGATGTCATAAAGATCAAAGTTTTACGAAAATATTGATATTCTTACATAAGCTTATCTATGTCAAATCTCCGTGACGAATGTTACATTCTTAACCAATCTACCTGACTTACCCTAAAACAATAACGTTTGTCTGGTTTTTCACTTATTTCTAGTCAAAAAAGTAAATAGATTTTATTTCTACACTTGTTGGACTTCAGAAAAATGTACATAGATTGTTTCTAACACGAGTTTATGAACATGTTGAATTGAATTATTGTTATGGTGACGAATGTTACACCAAAGTTGGTGACATGTACTCTATGACGGATTTTTTTAATGAAAGTGGAGATCTGAAATTAACTTAATCACTTAATCAATCTACGATACGTGTAAAGAAAGTTTGTAAATCACAGAAACTACTTACCTCAACTGATGCTCGTCAGGTTGGCCGCGAAATTGCAAACAATAGCTGGTGACATTCACTTTTCATGCCAATTGACGTCGACATTGAGCTACAGCAACCAATAAACGAACGCTAAGCGAATTCTTCCCTAACGTCGGAAGTGGGTTAGGTGGTTATCTGACATTGACAGTAGAAGAAACAGAATCGATAGTTAATCTAATGAATAAAGTACTGGTGACACGATTTTCACGAATTGGCCCATTTATCTGAAAATGACCCAGATACATTGCTATAAAAAATAGCTATGGAGATTTGCGTAAGTTCACACTCGTTATCATGGGATCAAATTTCGTCCTTCGAAAATTGCTTTGGTGTCAACCCTTGGAAAGTATTGGGATAATTCTTAAATTATACTATGACGCAAGTTCGGGTTCTCGCAAAGATACCTGAATCCTGGCATTTCTACCCATATTGAAATCTCCACCTTCCATTCTATATGTCTAGCACATGAAAAGTGAGAGCATGGACATTTCCTTCAACAGATTTATTGAAGTACTTATAACATATTCATGTTATGAATCAGCACTTCATAACTTACAGATTCTGAAACCAATGTTGCTCCTCGGCACGTATAGCTCCACTTTGGCAAAGTTGTGTGAGATCAGCCTTCTTTCCCGCTGATATACCCAGAGGCTCTGCATACTGTTGAGTCAGATTCACAGGTTTGGCCCTTCGTCCACGTTTCACCTTTGTGATGACTTTGCGGTACTCACTCATTGGCTCGTATGAATACAGAAATGAAGAGGGTTCATCCTTCGAAAATCGGAGGCTGTGTATTTTCATCCAATTTACTGTGTCGCCAGATGTGTCTTTATTTCGATTAGTAATTATTTCGCGATTCAGTTTTTCTAAGCTAAAAACTGGAAAAATTCATGTGGTGAATTATGTATGGTCTTTTGCGGCGAGCGAGCTGAATTATGTTGCATCACTCTCCTACGGTGTAAACTTTCACATTCTTCTTTGAGTGTTAAATAGCTGCGTGTATAGAATCGCATTCCATTTGCGCAAGACCAGATTCGAGAAAATTCAAAGCTATCTCAACTGGCAATTTTTCTACGCTGTGCATGAGAATACTAGCCACTTCCGATTTTGTCCACCGTAAGAATCTGAGTGAAAGGAAACCCGTTTCACAGTGTCAGGTAGTGAAGCAAGATAATCCCTAGGACAGCTTCCGATTTCTGAACTACCTATTCTACCGTCGAGCTCACTCCATAGATAGCAATGACCATTTCCCGTGTTTGCCTCGTAGATAGTAAAGCTGTTTACACAAATTTTGCGTTTATAATACATCAAGCTAACGTCAGAGCTTGGTAATTGCAAAACAGATTGCAAATCAAACGTTGCCGTAACAAAAGTCATGTCATCTGCTGCATTTACTTTATCCAACTTCTTCCTTAACTGCGCGTCTTCCTTACGTTTTACATGGGCGTACATAACTGAACGATAACAAGGCTGAAGTCAGTTTGGTCATAAAAAATTATGATTGATATACCATATTCTACCAAATGAAAGTCCTCAATGTTAGAAGCGTCTCTGAAAGCCTAACTCAAAATTTTCAAAAAATTGACTTAGCTCGTTCTGTCATTTACCCCTCGAAATATTCCTCCTATACTACCAAGCATACATCGACAAAGACGCGTCGGTCTGATGACATTTGTGGTGGATATAATTGATACTTTTGCTTCCCTTTATTCTATAGATTTGTATCACTTAATCTCAGAATCCTAGGATTTTTACTCAATGATCTGTGACCTTGGGCGACGCTTATGACATATTTAGAACATGAATACATGTTTTTGATGTCCGAAAAAAATGCATCGGTCTGATGACATCAGAATTTTTGGAAACATCAAAAACATCGGTTTAGTCAATTACATGACTTTCAGGAACAAAAGAACGTCATCAAAATAAAGTTCAGTGTCCTGATGATCAAACTCGGGCGCTCGCTTTGTCAAAAATCCGCATTATACTGGACAATTCGTAGCATGATTAAAGGCATATGAGCTGTGGAAAGCTAAAAAATGTGTTTTTCCCATTTTTAACGGGTATATTCAATAGAAGATAGCACGAGATGGAGATCTAGATAATTGCCCAGTATACTACGATATACTATCTCAGTATAGAATGCAAAAGTTACAGGAATACGAGTTGAATATTCAGTCTAGAAGACAGTGGAACGAAAATTCTCGAAAATGCACCTTTCTGGCGGATTTCCCTTTTTATTCAGAGGTGTAATCAATCTGTTGTATGCAGTTGTTCAATGTTCGCATATTCCTACTTACCACACATAAAAACAGTAACATAATAATTATAAAGTGCTCTGAGTTTCCGTATAGCATACAGTTTTCGACGAAATCTATTCCTAATTTGCCTTCTTATGTAATCGCCGTCTTATAGTTCATCGATGCTCTGTGATTCCAAAGCATGTTCTGGCAGTCATAACTAGAAACACTGTTGACATGTTTTGTTAAACCAGCATGACCACTAGAAAGTGGAAAATATAATATTGTGCATTAAGTTAGGTTAAAATCCTCGATCAGAAGCGTCGCCTTCTGAAACTGAAACAGTGGAAGAGATAAGTACTGTAGCAGCAATGTTACCGGTTAAGTGTTCAGGTCAGGCTGGTCAGGCGAATGTCGGACTATTTGGCCTATCCCGAGCTAGATATTTGAAACTATAAAATGATCTCTTCTTATGACATAAATAAGCACAAGAAATAAAACACAAGAGACTTTATACAAAAAATGTATATACAATTTCTACAATATAGTACAGCACTTGCATCAACACGTTGTTGTCATTATCACATTTTTTTCTACACATCAACATTATTATTATCATTGCGCATGACCGATACCTTTTCTTCTTGTTCGAGGTCATCTTCATGGTGATCAATTAAAGTCTGTTCCCCACGAACTTTCCGCCATTGTTTTTCTTCCTCTGCGCTGAGATCCCATCGGCGTTGCCTTGAAGAACCGAAAATGAGAAAAATTAAACCTCCAGAAGCTGCCACACCAGCTCCCAACCCAAATACTTTCATCCACGACAGTTTTGATTTATCAACGGTCATTGAGTTAGCCACTATTGGAGCAACTGCCCCTGCACTGGTCATGAAAATATTACCGATCGCAAACAAAGTTCCAGCAAATTCGGGGCTAACATCCATCGGTGTCGCAAAATAGCCAGAAAATATTCCACCCAGCAAAGCGTTTCCAGTGATTACCAAGCCAACGACCAAAGATGGAATATATCCTATCTGTGTTATAGTAAAGAAAGCGATGGCGTAGCCCCAGAAGCCAATAACAGTGAAAAGTTTGCGGGCAATGAATTTTGACACAATTTTTCGTTCCATTGCGCGGTCAACTAAATGCGTAAGCAGATTTGCAACAAGCACTTGCGCTAATGTAGGTATGCTTGCTAATAGTCCGTTAGTGAAAATATTAATGTGAAAAACGTCAGATAAGAATTGAGGAAGGCATGTTTGTAGAGAATATGAAGCCCAGCCATGACAAAAGCAGAGCGGTATGTATACCAAAGCTTCTCGTGAGCAAATAAGTCTCCTCCAAGGTACCCCTTTTCGATTAGCTTCAGCTTGATTAGTTTCTTGACCTTCTGTTATGAGAAGCAATTCCTTTTGAGAAATACGGGGATGGTCAGATGGAGAGTCAGTTACCAGGCTCAGCCACGGAAGTAACCACAAAAAGCCAAGTCCACTATTTATGTAAAACATCGCTTTCCAGCCTACAGATGCGCTGATGCCCCCAGCCAAGATCTGTCCGAATATGGATCCCACATATGGTCCCGACAATGCAATAGTTGGTAAACTAGAGACCTCAGTACGTGGTGCCCAGCGTCCTAACATGGCAATAGTTGCTGGGAAGGTAACACTTGATGCAACACCTTGAAGAGCGAGATTACCAATAAGTAGTCCATGGCCTATTCCCGCACACAGTGGAATTAGAGCATTTAGTAAAGATATGAAGAATAATGCAGTTGCCAAAATCCACTTGCCACCATAGCGCTGTGCCAAACTCCCACCAGGAACCTGCAAGAATAAGGAAAATTTGACGAATTAATTACTGGTCGTTGGCAATCAAATTTGTCAATAACATGCATCTGCATATTGTGAAAGTCTGATGGAAATTTTATCCATAGGAGATTGTAATTAACATTGTCGGCATCATGACCTTGCGGTAGATTGTTTTCTCCGCGTTCGGGAGACCTTGGCTCATATACGTCGAGACATATATCTCTATTCTAGGCGTGGCGATCTATTTCTCTACAATCTGATAGACACGGAATGGTGGCGGTCGGCTTTGCGATTTTCTAACCATGTACTGGTTCATGGCAGTAATGACGAAAATGAAGTTTTGATGAACTCTAATGCCCTGCATTCCCGACCGCTATGACCACAATGCAATTCACTAGCTGTTCTAATAATGAAAGTCTGATGAACATTTGTCTACATGTATTATGCTGCTAGCGGTAATGCAGGGTTGTCAGTATCATTAATTTACCCAGGACATGCTGAATTTAATTGTCGTTTTAAAACTAAGTTGTCCAGCTCTTTTGAGACTTCTAGTTTTACCGTATTTTCAAACGATTGATTTATAATTGTATGATTTTTGGATCACTGAGCGATCAAATTTAGCTGACAGAAAAGCTCTTATCTTTAATTTGAAAAGTTCTTTTCAAATTATTGAAAAGCTCTTTCTTTAAAAGCCTGATTTGGCTACTTTCTCAGCGAAACGCCTCACTTTTCAGTATGAGTGCAGTATTTTCCAAATAGAGCACATGTTTCATATCATGTTCATCTATACACCACAGACATCGAATGGAGTATTGGTAATTCAAATGACAAACAAGTGCTGCTTACTAAACATTTTAACAGTTGTAGTGCATTTAAGTAGTCATCTTCGTGTCCTTTCCGAATCATTTGAATTTTCTGGGTCGTTCTTCTTTATGATGACAATGGAGCCAGAATTGCAGAACTCCATTCCACAGATGCATTGGAATTGTTACTTTCAAAGGAATTTCTTCGACATTCATGTGTTTGAATTATATTCCTTGCACAAATCAATATCTCTGCTCATAAGTTTCTTCTCAATGCATTCAACGAGTTTGGCATCATAAACAGCATTTATTGCGGTGATTTATAGCCAGAATTAGGTAAAATATAAAGAATCTATTAAATTTTATGGTCTTAACTATTTAATTGCTACTTCTAGTATGAGATGAACCAGTTAGATCAAGAAAAACCTCTATTAGAGAGTTCATTCACGAAATACAATGAAAGTAGGTTGAACCATAAATTTCATGTGAATCTCCTCAAAAAGGAAAGGGGGTTATTGGACTCCAGAACCAGGCAGGGATAGGGATATAGAAATTAAATATTGCATGACTGCAGAGAGTCTGATAAACAAACCATAATTGACAACAGCTCTATCATGCTGACAATAAGAACTGTGTCCATAGAGTGGGTATATACATGTAGTAGGTACAGTGTCGACCAAAAAAATTGCCGCATACGGTGAAAAATTTTATATCAAGAGATTCCTGAAGTTTTTTCGGAGATTACGTTCCTGCGATCCACAACCTTCCCTCTTAGAGGTTGTCATGACGTGGAGGATTTGTAAAATACTGTATTATCATCAACATCAGTCAAATCCGTGTAGATTTCTCGAAAAGAACGGCAATTTGCATGTCTCATATGTGGTAATGGGTCTCAACTCGAGTTCATTTAATAAAATCGAAATCCGATATACCTACTCTATGACTGCTTCATCTTCAAATGTTGTCTGCGAAATACTTCTCAGGCTGCTACTTTTAATAGGTTAAGAAATTCATGACGCATTAATAATAATGCTTTTTACAATAGCACTCTCAAAGGTGCATTGACATTAAGGAGGTGATGTCTTTAGTTTAAGGTAATGTGAGGTCAGAGACATTGAAACTCTTAATTTCTTCTTGTAATGCTGACCTTGTGGTAGTTGGATGAGACTCTAACCCTTAGAGACCTGAGGGGGTCCAGTGGACCCCGGAGCCACATTTTTCTATTTCATTTTTTACGCTGACGATATATCAACCACTCAAGCCCACACAAAATCATCATTTCTGACAGTGAATCTGCATGTGTTATTTCATTTCAATTGAATCAGTAGAAGTATGCCAGATAGGCCAAGGGGGTCCGCTGGACCCCCCCGCAGGTCTCAGAGTGTGTAGAAATTCCATCACAAAATTTTTGTAATTAGATGAAAAATGATTTCGAATATGTCCACGATGGTGCATAAAGAGTGAAAGTCATTTATTTATTGTTTGCATCATGCTCGTAGATGTGCAATGTGTTGGAAGATCGCAAATGTGAATATTTTGCTTTCGCACATGATCTCGCGTGACTGGTTGGCCTATATGAACAACTCGACATAAATCGTTGTCCGAAATAAAAGCCATCATTATATTCATAGTTGAGCACCAAAAAATGATTGATGACAAACTATTCACAGCATTGATGATAAGTTTGAGATCTCCACAGCTGTTTTTGATTCTAGAAGTACAGCAATTTTGACTCATTTTAGGTCTATTTCTGATAGCTTTGGATAAATTTGAAGGAATGTACAAATGGAAAGGATTAGCTGCATGCATTGAATCAATTTCATCAAAATCAACTATCTGAGGTTTTATGGTGACACAAAATATCATAAAGCCGCCTCCTAGTACAAATGATGATGTACTAAATCTGGTTGACTTACAAAAACACCATATTTTCGCACGTGTTTACTGAGAAGGCTGAAAGTTACTCAAGGGATTCGTTATACCGACCTGCTACACGCAAACATCATTGCTTTACTTAAATCAACTTTCCTAATGTTTTGATATCGATTTAAGCAGGTAAAAAAGCTCAGGTCTCTGAGAGTTAAGGTATTTAAATGTGACCTTGAATCCCTCATAATTCATGCAGAATGACAGCAACTTATGAGGACAGTGGATGTGCATGTCATTGGCCGCTTACCTCTGCACTGTCTGCACCCATTCGCATCGATCAGAATGAAAATTCATTAGGAGAAATTTGCTAAAATACAAATTGAAAAATGCAATGGCAGCTGACGGGAAGTGCATTGTTGCGGCCATTATTTCGATATTGAAATGTAGGCTTTCCCTCTTTATTTAATGCCAACAAATCAAAATATAAAGCAGTTTTTGATTTGCTGGCATTTATATATCTTGAAAATCATTGACAATTTTTTTTCTTGAGTTAATCTGAAACTGTTTCTATGAGCACATATGACAATTCGGAGTCGGTAGGTAAGCAAAACTAATTTTCACCCGATTCATTTGAAGAGGGAGAGACAACATAAATTTTAATATCGAAAATATTTGCCGTGCCAATTGGGGAGACCAAAGAAAGACAATTTTCGCTTTTGCTTGCGTTACCTCTCTACAGATAATATTTCAATCGGCGGTGACAATTTCTTCCACCAAATGTCATTATAGTGATTTCCAATATTAATTACTTTTCAAATGATATCAATAATTGTCAAGCATTTTTCGAGAGGAAGACGGCAGATGAAAATCATCTCATCAAGCCTTATGAAGAATGTGCAAAAAAGGTGAGTGATATGGAAGACGCCTTCCCCTGTTTGACAGCGGCCTAAATCGCTCCTAAATTTACGGCACAACACAAGCAGCGTTTGCGTGTTCCAATGATGATATCAGCCCTCATTAATTTGGTTATCATAAATGGAATTCCTCAAAATTTTGATTCCATAATTTTTGAAAAAATGATGTTTTTCGTATCTGTTGGAAATTCACGGTAATGATCTTGATGAACGAAACACATCAGTCCGTCATCGCATGACAATGTTTTAAGACAATGCAAGGAGTAGGCTTGATGTATTCTCAAGCATAATAATCTCGCCATTTTATAGTGAGAATCCACTATTTGTAGCATGAAACTGATGGTATAACTTATAAATCTAATGTGAACATTGCTCATGATATTACTGTTATTCAAATCAGCTGCAAAGACACATTCGTAGATGAGTGAACAAATAGTCACACCGAACGCGGCGTGGTGTGAACAGTCCCATTGGTTTATCAAGGTTCTGAACAAAAATTCTGACACGTGAGGACGCGCTGCGTCCGGTGTGAATGGGCCCTGTAAGTATGTTAAAGAGTAGCAACTCAGTGCTTATTGAATCCCCAATGTGCATGAAGTTTCAATTTTATTAAATGAACTCGATTTGTGACCGCATGTGAGTTTTGTGGTTTTAGAGAAATTAACACGGATTTGTCTGATCATGATAGCAATGCAAAAGAAAGAATAGTATTTTACAAATCCTCCGTGTTATGACAATCGTGAAGAGGTAATGTTTATCAGATTATCAATTCAATAAGTGACTATTACTTTAATGCTCAGTCATATTATAATAAATGTATTTTCTTTATATCACAAAATACCTGCCACTAAAACAGCAAAATATCATCATCAAAGACTATGATCATAATTTTTTTAAAGATGTAAATGGGTCCTCAATATTATTCAGTTTCGGTTTCAAAAAATGGAACATAAATTCAGTTAATCATAAAATAATACGCCGATAAAAGATGAATAAAAAACTAGGAAGCAGAAGAACATCTCAACTTTCCAGTGAAGACTTGCATTATAATACGGTTAATGAAGTTTCCTTGATAATTACATGTACCTTAATTTCAGTCTAATGGTGCTACTTGCTAGTACCAGTTGCTTTCACGATTAATGATGTTTAGGCACATTCATCACGAATACGCCGGGTCAGTCGGATGTCCTTTGGCATAATGCTGACCCGCTTGGCATGGATGGTACACAAGTTGGTATCTTCGAAGAGACCGACCAGGTAAGCTTCAGACGCTTCTTGCAGTGCAGAAACTGCTGATGACTGGAATCGCAGGTCAGTCTTGAAGTCTTGGGTGATCTCACGAACAAGCCACTGTAATAGCAGCTTCCTGATCAAGAGCTCAGTGCTCTTCTGATACCTCCTGATTTCTCGCAAAGCAACAGCTCTCTTTTAGTGGATGACTTTCTGGATATCTATTTCAATTATAATGTTTATATCATGGGAGACTTTGACAGGTTTGATGACAACTGCTTTCAAGCAAACTTTTATCTCGACAACGTGGTCCTAGAACCAACTCGTGGTACGGCATATCGTGATAAGATGATCATTCCTGAGACTTTGGTTAGCGCGTATTGCAAGCCAACTGTACATCCACCACTGGGATCAAGTGAGCACGAAGATCATTGAGCTTGAAGATTCAAAAATGTCATCAAATGATTGTTTCCCGAAGAGTCGAGTCGATTTCACCATCATGGCTAATAGAAGGAATTCAACAAGTGTCACAAATCAAATTGCTTGGAGTCATCTGCGATAATACTCTTAACTGGAAGACACATACTGAGTTTGTTTCAAAGAGGGCTGCGTCCAAGTTGCATGTTACAGTTGAGCCATTCCTACACGATGAAAGTCTTGTGGACGTATACAATGCTTGCATTTGTTCCGCAATGGAATATTGTTTCCCATTATTTTGTAATTTACCGTCATATCAGTCGGACTTTTTGGAACATATTCAGAGTCGCTCTCACAAGATTGTGTGTGGAACCAGCAGGTGTGACTGTAATATATTTCTTAGCAGACGTACCTTGCTAAGTTTCAAGGTTTTAGTTTTGTTTAGAAACTTGTAGACTCACAACATCCTCTGCACCACCCTTCTCTCCCTTGACTTGCTTGTACTCAAAATTCCGGATGCCAAAATGTCGAACTCAGCTATGTCGAAACTCCTCTATTATTATGCATGTCGCGTCTTTCAAAATAGTGGATTTATTTTAAAATGATAACTCTCATCATATGCTTTATGAAATTTTCTTTGTCACTTGTTCTGACTATTGATTTTTAAATGTGAATTGTGCACCACTTTTCCCAGTATTCGGGCTTTCTTGAAAACAAAACCGTTATTTATTATTATTTATTATTGATATTTTATCAGTTTCATACTACATGTAGGTACTTATATACTGTAGATGCACAAATCGCAATAAGACGAGTATATTAATGTAGGAATAATTTGCGAAAATCTAGCTTGCTGTTTTAGACCTCAGGAAAGAAATCTAAATACGATCACTTCAAGATGATGAAATTTCAAATGGAGTTGATCCGGTCGCTGTGTTTGAAAGTGCTTCAGCTATGACGGAATGTTTCAGTTGATTCAAGTCGATCTACAGCGATGCAGGGTCATGTGGTCAATACGAAAAGATCCGGTATGAAGTGCATGAACTGTGAGTGAATTGCGACATGACTATTCGCAGAGACGTTGAATTTGACGCACTTTTAAAGGTCAACAAGAGTCTACTTCGAAGAATGTTCACTGAGAAAAGGCTGCCTTTAATTAATCTGGAGATGAAATAGCGATCGAATTCTACGGTTTCAGAAGCGTGAGAAGTCATCTCCCTACATCGCTCCTATCTGCCATCTGAAAATGCGTCTGCATTGAACTTGCTTCTGGCCATAACTATATTTGTAAACAACATTTTGTTCATTTAGCTAGGTATTGTTTTCATCATGAGCTCTACAGAAGACGAACAGAAGCAAGGTCGATCGGGGATGATATGCGGATCAAAAAATCAAGTCATGTGATGATTGTGACAAATTGTCATTGCAGATGAGTGAGGAAACAATGAGGGATCGATAAGCCTGCCATAATATGAGGTCTACTGAAGCACATACATGTTCGTGGGTGACAATTGAGGAAAGTCTATTTATTGCTAAAGTAACATGTCAAGCGTATATATATAACCTGAGTGCACCTAGCGAGAGCGCGTTCATTCACAATATAACAAAGGTTACCTTCATCTTGAATGTAGCGAGAGAAAGAGAGAGAGAGAGAGAAGGAGAGAAAAAATTAACTAAACTGCGAGAATTAGAAACTTCCAAAAGTAAAAATGACCGCAAGAAATAGTGGCAGCTCATAAAATGAGAAAGGGAAAATAGCTATTTACGTAACAAGTGCAAAATATTCATCTTTATTTCATTTTTTGAGATCAACATGTTTATGCTCGAAGGGCATGCATAGTTTGTTGTTTCATATATGAACCATTTTCTCTTGACCGATCTCCGCTATGAATAAAGTGTGTTGGATTGTAATACTATAGAACTTGGTTATGTTGTACTACATACGCTTGACCTATTACTTTCATCGTCGATTACACACATGAATGATAGATAAATGCATGTCTCCTCCCCGTCGTATTGATATTAACTTCCATATGCAGGTCACATGTTGACTTCATTCTTTCATTTATCATCTACATGGCTTCATATTGCATGACCTCCCTTGACATCAAGGCCCGTTAGATTCAAGGACTATCTCAATGACGTGTGCACATAACATAATATGTAATCATATTTCATCACATCATCATTCCACTTGCATTTTTCGGGTATTTTCTTTTACGAAAATATATCCCATGAATTTTGAATTTTGAGAGAGAGATTTTTCTCCAACATTTCAGGTGTGTACCACATTAAATGATCCATTCCTTAAATACATTTAATAACCGATCCTCCGATTAAATAATAGGTCTAAATAATCTGCTGGTGTGTGTGGTTGCAAATAAAATAATCTAAATATATTTATTAATCCAAAATGAATATATGGAAATTGCTATAGCAAAAATACCATGATGAAACATAATTACATTAACGTCGCCTCCTCTTGTCTGCAAATTGAGTTTATCTTCTTCATCATCGCACAGTTATTTACAGTGTTATTTGCAGGTTCTACATATCCATGTCCTTATTAGCTCATGACGTGCATCACATGCTCTAATTTATTTGCATCTTGCATTGTACATGTATATATATCTCATAACTCATTCATTCATAATTATGTACTCATGAGCATTATGCAATAAATTCATACTCTTTCAGACGTATTCAACGCGGTCACAACCCTTTCATGATTCATAAAGTCATTCGTGAAGTGTGATTTTATCTTTTCATATTTTCATCCATTGCCATTCTCATTCATTTCCCCATATATTTTCATGCCGCATTTGCAACTGCATCACGGGCTTGTATTTCTACTCTGTTTTGAGATAGAGAGAGAATTGTGCTACAAGATCGACTGAAAGAAAAATTCCCAGCTCTCCAAAACGTCAAAGCTGTTTCCTGTGTTGTTACTGTACTCTAAGTAACTTTGCTTAGTGTTGAAGCATAGGTTGAGGGCTGTTTTGAGACTTAATCGCAACTCTAAGAATGGAAATGGTTATTTTTGCCGGTGTGATGTCATTGACGTCTCTCATTGATGCAGAAGCCTCTCTAAGGTCCATTGACATCGGAGATGGACGCAGCATGGGATGGGATTTTCGACCAGAGCTTTGAGAATCCTATGGAGCTATTTACCGCGGGAGCTCGATTCCAAGTAATCTTGATGAAGTTTCTGAAATTGCACTCGGCTGCTTACGAAAAGGAAAATCAAGACCGAGCCAAGCCGTCTCGCGACTTGCTTTACCCTCGCACTCCCGCCTGATCGTGCAGACAAATGATTGACTTTCGACATAGCTATCTGACAATTCTAACCCTCAATACGGACCATTTGACCAATTGGATAGCAAGATCCCTTAAACAATGTTTAAACCCATAAATTCGAATTCATGAAAGTTGTAGACAAATTAAATAAAACGAGTATTGGAAACGAAGATGAGAAATTGGATTTTTCAACTTTGGTGATTACTGATGATCTTCGACAGGATGATATTCCCGATTGCCATTGATTAGTCATTGTAGTCATTATCTTGTAAGTTAAGTCATAGTAAAGTCAATCCGTACGACAATCCTATTTCATGACAGCGTCTCATAGCTATCCAATGAATGCAAATGTACTATGAAATGTGTATCCCAACCAATGTGTTAATAACCAAACTCTTTGCAAATAATGACATAAATAATGAAACCAACTATCATTGCCTTGAATGGAAGTTTGTTTCATTTTTTCTATGGTTTGAGATGATATCTCGCTTTCTATGTATCACCATTGAACTCCATATGATAAGGGAAATGATATAAGACCATCAAATTTCAAAATTTGATATTGATCACAGTAACAGCTAGAAGTTGAACAGAATCACCACCTACTGCTGACCCATAGAAGTGGATAATAGCACACTAGAATGGAAGTTTGATATCTTGTCTATGTACAATGATGGCACATGGAAAATCTATGGTTTGTAGATCAGAAAACATCTAAACATTGTATCATGTTGACAGTAAATTACAGGGATTTTCATGAAGAGATTGCAGTGTGATGGCGGCCATTGTTCATGTGAAAATAGCCTACTATTCCACGGATTATATATGTGTGTCTCTATTTGCTTCAGTCACAACAAATTTTTTTTTTTTTTTTTCAATAATGGAAATTTATTATTTAAAATTGGTTCAAAAGTATAATTGCGTGTGTCGTTTGTGCTTTTTGTAAGAACAATTCAGAATTTTTCATAGAAATTATTGGATAATTTCTTAATTTTCTTTCAAGAAAACGAATACCCTGTCCGACAATCATTTCTCAAATAAATGAAATGTTCGGAACTTTTCAATTCATCATTGACATTGAACAATGATATTTTGGAAGCTGATATTCGTGCTGACCAGATTTGACTTATGAAATGGCGCACGATAACTTTACCAGAGGAATGGCAATTGGGATGATGCGTTGTGGGCAAAGTTCTACAACTGTTGCGAAAGAATTGAAAATTTCAAGGGTCGTTGTATGGAGGTAGTGGTGTCGTTGGAAAGCAGAAGGAAATGTGGAAAAGAAGAACGGATCAGGAAGACCAAGGGTATCATCCAAGCGGACAGATGCACACTTAGTTTTAGCTGCTAAAAGAAACAGATTTGTGTCCGTCCCGAAGCTAATTGTGTACTGGAAGGTTGCTGGGAACGTTGCCTGTAGCGTTCGAACTGCATATCGAAGATTGCGAGAAGCTGGTATACAGTCTCGACGACCCGCTGTGAGAATTCCGCTGAGCCTGGAATATCGAAGGAGACGAGTGACGTGGTGTCAAGGTCATCAGTCGTGGAGTGACAGTCAGTGGGAACGTGTGCTCTGGACTGATGAATCGAGGTTTACTCTCGATTTCAACGATGGTCGGATCCATGTTCATCGCTTGCCAAGTGAACGATTTGCTCCATGTTGCGTCAAAGAACACGACCGGTACGGCGGCGATAGTGTCATGGTTTGGGCCGGTATCTGGCACAATGGAAAAACACCAGCAATCGTAGTGAAAAGAACATTGACAGGACAGCGATATGCCGACGAGATCGTGACACCGGTCGTGGTTCCAGCAGTGACATCGAATCAATTGATTTTTCAGGATGACAACGCAAGGCCCCATCGCGCTTCAGTGGTCTCTAACAGGATAGCAAGCAGTGGAATCCCAACCTTGGAATGGCCCTCACGTTCTCCCGACCTCTCCCCCATCGAGCACTGCTGGGATGAACTTGGTCGCAGAGTGAGGGAGAGGTACAACCACCCACCAGTGTCTTTGAAGATGTTGGCCGACAGACTGATCGAGCAGTGGAACCTCTTAGACCTGGCATTCATCCAGCGACTGTGCTCATCCATGCCCTCACGCATCGATGCCTGTTTGGATGCTCGCGGTGGTCACACCCGTTTCTAACTTAAGTTGATAAAATCATGAGCATCAAATTAAATGTTTTTGAGTAAAGCATTCGAGTTCTCCTTTTACAAACAACAAACAAACGTACAGTACAACCAAGTTTAAGTCATAAGTATTCATATCAGGACTTGTTTCATTCTTTTTGTCACTGAGTATATCAAATCACTAATTTTTCCAAAGCCATGCAGTTCATAGCAATCCCCATATCCTAACAGACGGTTGACTTGGAGGGCAAGACCGCATAGAAATTGCTCTATTTCGAGAATTTTAAAAGAATGCTTTGATTATATATACGTTTGTTTACACTTTTCTTCAGTATGCGAGCTGTGACAATATTCATCGGGAACTCGTGCTCTGCAAGACAATTTGTCAGTTTTGAAGTGATTGGGTTGAGACTGTGACTTTAAGCAAAATCTTGTGCCGTACTTCATGTGGGGTTTCCAATGATTATTTATTTGTTGTCTTCTTTCTTTGTGCTAGCCCTGTCATAGAAATAATTGGCTAATTTCGATATCATCACTAACAGAGAAATATCCTCTGACACTTCGTTTGATGTAATGAATGTTGCCATGCGAAGTAGTTGAAAACACTGGCGACTATTTTCAATCATAAATTGTGTATATGGAAAACGATTTGACTTCGTGTGTCTAACTTTTGCTCTAAACAAGTCTCAAGGATGCAACAGAGCTGATCACGAAAAGCGGACCACCTAAATTAAGTCGACATTTAATCAATCAATTCTCATGCCCTCCAATCGTGTCGCACATAGCACGACAACGTACTACTGAGAGCTTGCATTCTCAACGTTTATATGAGCTATTCTAAACTTGCACCCATTACTGTGTTTGCTGAACAGTGGTAATAATTTGAAAATCGTTCAATTTGCAAATCGTAACATTTCAATAAGAACGCATGTGAGTGTGATATCACTCACGAGGGTAGAATAAACATTTCCTGAGCTTTCTTTTGATATACTGATCATGCTGACTGGAAAGAAATGCTGCTGTCGTAAAGTTATCAAAAAATCGTAACTTAAATAGCTAAAAATGTCATATTATCGCTCAACCGTGGCCACAGAGCTAGATTTGAGCGTTAGTTAGTCTAGAGCGGATATAGTTCTATCCCAACCATTGTATGCAATGGTCGCAAGTGATTGAAATTGACATAGATATTCGTCTCTCTTTTGACTTCCGTGATTGGCCAAGCGCGCGCATTGCAGAAGTAGCTCGTGTCAGAGAACCCGCGAACTTCAGCGGTCAGATTGTAGGCAGGTCTGTCAAGTGCGAAATACGTATCTTAAGCTCAATTATCCTTCGTAATACATGTATATTCGTCAAATGGAAATATTCTTCACACCGCTCCACTCTTCACGATCTTGATTTAGTGACTGTGTATGTTTAATGTTGTGTCAATCTTCTGGTTCGGCAGAATTCAGACTTGAATTTGCATTGCATTCAATGGAAAATTGACCTCCTTGACCCTCGAAACTAGCTCTGACCTTGACCATCATTATTGAGGAACGTCATCTCTACTCACAAACACGCAGACAAAGCAATTTATGTCTGTGACCGTGGCGCACCAAAAATTGGCAAAGGCGTGTCTTTGTTCTACAGAGCTGATTATAAAAAACGGACCACCTAAATTTCGCTGAAATTCAATCGATTCTCATGCCTTCCAATGGTGTCGCATATCAACGTGCCATACATCATTCGAGAGCTTGTATTCTCAGCTTTAAGATGAGCTATGAATTGCATTCGGTACTGCATTTACTGAGCAGTGCTCAAAATATGAAAATCAGTCAATTTACAAATTCCATCAACAAATTCATCAACATCGGCAAACTAATAAGAAATTTGTGATATCGTGAAGTTATCACAAAATCATGATCTTTTAGACTGAAAATGCAATGTTCTCACTTTTTCAATAAAAGTGTTGATGTTTGGTATCCTCTGAATCTTTGCAATATGAGGAATACGAATATGTAAGTTATATTCATGTAAGTTCAATAGTTCTTTTTCAAACTTCTTCAATATTTTTTCTCATTTCCGCAAAAGTAAACAAACACCATGTAAGGTGAACGAAGGTTCAAAACAAGACAATTAGCGAAGCATGTCTTTGCTCTGTCCTGGTCACAGAATTAAATATTTTTATCTGCTTCGGTTAGCTGGAAGTGTGGTTAATAGGAAATTGACGGCACATTGAGGAACCTATTAAGTAGGCAAAAAGGAATTCCTAATAACCTACAGAGATAGGAAAAAAGTCGTGCGTCGCTTGCGGATTAATGTGAGTTCCAGAAAAATGCTTCGATTGCCACAATTCCTTCAGATTCAAAGAATTCAGATCATTGAGCACAAGTTTTCTCCATAATGTTGGCCCTTCCGATCATTATTAAAAAAAGCAGCAGGCGTACGAAAATTAGTTCACTTGATGCTTTTACATCCTCTCCTCGGCATTTCTCACTGTGTAGTGCATACGCTGAATCGAAGGTTAGCCAAGAAAGCGGTGTGTGTTTTGGTGTGTGCGAAGTGATATCACAGCACGCACGCATCTCTCACTGGCTCTACTGTCCTCTGCTGGCAGCTTATTGTTTCCACTTCCAATAGCAAGCGATACACGAATTATCCATTCGAGAAGGAGCAAGTTGTCTAATTCTGTGATGCGCCATTTCGATATTAAGGCAGCATATAACTCTTCTTTTCTAGGAAACCGAAGCGCGCGCAGATGAATCTAATTCTGTGGTCCTGGCAGCTGCCGATTGTTTATCTTCATTGTTTGTGTACTTTAGTGCTAATGAGAAAAAAAATATTGAAGAAGTTTGAAAAAGAACTATTGAACTTCTATGAATATAACTTACATATTCGCATTCCTCACATCACAAGGATTCTGAAGATACATTCTGAAGATCAACATTATTGATGAAAAAGTAGGAGCATAACATTTCCAACCAAAAAGGTCATGATTTTGTGATAACTTCACGATATCACTAATGTTTTCCTAGTTCACCGTTTTTTAGTGGTCCGTTTTTTATGATCATCTCTGTATCTACCATAGAAGTGAATAATAGTACACTAGAATAGAAGTTTGATATCTTGCCTATGTACAATGATGGCACATGGAAAAATCTATTGTTTGTAGATCTTCTTCGATCTAAAACATTGTATCATAGTCAGGCTATTTGCCAAGTTGTTTGTGGAAGTTGTTGACAGCAAATTGCAGGATTTTCATGAAAAGAATTTTAAGTGAGATGGCGGCATTGTTTTATGTGAAATAGCCTACTATTCCATGGATTAATATACTGCGTCTATTTGTACCAGTCATTGACAACTATTTTGCAATTTTTCAACACTGGAATACGAATTGACATTTGGTTCACAGAGTCATATCGAAAGTAGTCGGTGTACGGGTTATAAGAACATCTCAAGAATTCAAAGATAAAAAATTCTAATTATTGGATAATTTCTCCTTCTGGCGGTCAAGAAACCTAGCAGTTTTCTGGAATAAACACATCGGTAGCTTCTTTAGCGACAGTCATTTATCAGATAAATGAAATGTCGCTGGAACTTTTCAATTAATCACTAAATGACATCTGTAATTTAATGTGATGATATTTTGAGGCTCATATTCGAAAGCATGCAAACGTATTGAAAATTGTTCAAATATATTGAACGGGGGGATCCTTCAAAGCAAAATGAATACTAAGATTTCTTGGCCTCTGATTTCAAGCTGGAGCAATGCATGCTCTGTAAATCGACATTACAAGTTGCATATGTGTCTGATTATACTCTTGATAGATTATAGGAGCGATATTTAAAAATGATGAACGTACATTACGTTTTAAAGGATTTCCTTCTTTGTCATCCTGTCGCAGGACTATTTTGTAAATTCACTATTGCTTTTGTGTACTTGATCTTTGGACTAGGAGCAACAATCCAGATCACAAATTGACTTGATAATAAAAAATACCAACCCGAAAACAAAAAAGCCAGTTCACAAAATTTGATTTTTGCCCCAACTAAGTTCCCCCCGGAGTATGCCATAATTTTCATGCAATTTCCATTCTAGGACTTTCTATGGTATTTTTAATTTCTATGGTATCTACTGTAAATCTTCTGACCATTGAATATCCTCAAATCAGTAGCTTATCATATACAGAAATTTGCTTTCTTGAGAAGAACATGGAAAGTTTGAAAAAGCATTATTGAACAGATTTGTATAAAACCTTGATATTCGTACTCTTTACATTGCAAGAACTCAGAATACTCCGATAGCAGACATTAGCATTTTCAATAATTAGTGACAGAAATTAATTCAAATTCAATTTATCTTTGATTATCTGTGTCGCTCAGTGCGACAGTCGATTCTCTACATGGTTCTATTACATGGGCAATGAAATGTCAAATCTGCAATGTTCCCCAAATCATGCGACAACCACAACGTCCAGACTTTGGTGCCGATACTTAAGAAAACAATTTATCTCTGTATATTCATTCGAAGTTACTTAACGAAAACACGAACTTGCCTTCAATCTCCATTTCAAATAATCAGCATCAGATAACTCAGATTTTTTTTCAGATTGACTCTACAGTACCTGTCATAAGTTTGGAAACCCCATACACGAAAGCAATAATTTTGTTAAATCAAAACTATACAAAGTAATCCAAAATTTACATGTATTTCTGAAGTGAATATGAATGTCTTTATTATATTATATTATCGTGGCAGGCTACTTACATCAGTATTTTGATGGATAGTACTTATTCTTCATCACTGCTTGAATTCTTGAAGGCATTGATGCCACAAGTCTGTTGCACAACATTGGATCAGTTTGTTGGGTCCACAGATCAATTGTTGCTTGTTTCAACTGCATGATGGAGGTTATCTTCAATTTTTTGATTTTTCTTTTCATTATGCACCATAAATTTTCAATGGGATTTAGGTCGGGTGAATTCGGTGGCCACTTCAGAGTCTGGATAGCATGATTTTCAAGCCATTCTGTGACTTTCTTTGATCTATGGCACGGTGCGCCGTCTTGCATGAAAATGCTTGCGTCTCGGATCGTCATGAACGGAAGGAGATGAGACTCTAGAGTTTCTAAATATCTTGATGAATCCATATTGACATTCTGAGGTAAGATAGCCAAACCTCCTCTTCCAGTGGCGGAAAAACAAGCCCATACCATCACGTGCGGAGTATGATTCACCGTTGGCTGGGTAAACCGATGATCGGACGGATCAGATTGTTTTGGTCTTCGGACACGCCACCTTGATTGATCAAACAAATAAAAGTTAGACTCATCTGACCACATGATGTGACCCCAATCGTCAGCTGTCCAATCTTTTGTTCGCATACAAAATTCTTTCCTTTTCTGCAAATGGGCTTTCGTCATTAGAGGTTTCCGCTGAACTTTGCGAGCCCATAAGTTAAAGTCTTTCCGCAAAACACGAGAAACTGTTTCCGTAGACACACACCGTAGAGGAGATACTTCTCGGATGAGATCATTAGAAGTTAAGAAAGGATCTGCCGATATGACCTTCTTCATTCATCTCTTTGTATGTTTGGATACCTTGGAAGGTCGACCGCAACGGCTACGAACTGAGAAATTTCCTTCCATGTTGCATCGTTGCAAAATCTTTGATACAGCTGATTTTGAAACTTTCAGCTGTATGCAAATCATCTTGTGCCTGAGTCCTGCTCTTTTCAGCTCCACAATCGCGCCTCTCTGTGCGTCATGAGCGTGCGCACATGTCTGCCGGTGGGAACGCACCACCTGTCCTCTTAACCCATTAAACGCGAAATTTTTTTCTATGAATTTATTTGTTTTATCTGATTGAAACCTGATAATAACTAGAGATAAAGTGATATTTTTTAAAAAAAAAATCATTTTTTTTGTATAAAACAACTTGTTTTTTATTTTGTTGGCATTGCATGTTGCAATCGCCGGTTGTAGAAAATAACTTCAAAATTATAAACAAAACTCATAAAAGTTTTCATGGTATGGAGTCAAACACATCGCTATAATATCTAGAAAAAAATACATAGCCTATTTACACATGCAATATCAACGTTGTGAATGATATAGGGTTTGGCACTCAACATGCAAAGGTACTTTACAGAGAGAGCACTTGAAAGTGGTTCGACGACCGCACTGCTTGCAGCGGCAATATCTTGACGAACCACAAATCAGTCGTGATTTCCAATCGTGAGACTGGCCAGTGATTGCTGCTGTTGCAGCTTGCACTTGCAGGGGGGGGGGGGGCGGGCCTACCTTCGGACCCTTTGCAGATTGCCATTCGTTTTTGGCAAAGGTTCTTGGGACAATTTGGCGATGGATAGCTTTCTATCTCGCACCCAACTAAGGAAAGGCCACACCATTTCTCGATCGCATTCTCGAATACGTATGTTGCACAAAACTAACTCAAAGATATCTACCCGCCCAGTCTTTTCTCTCGGTTAAACTACCATGCAGAGGTAGTGGAAAACCTCTATTCTCTCGTTCCTTCTTTGAGACACGGCGCACAGCAGTTTCGGAGCACTATGGTCAATAATTGTACGCAAACTGTCATGCTTTATTGTCATTATTGTCATTCCAAAGATTATATCCATCATTGATCATTTCAAAAGCTCCTCCTCTACATTTTCTTTTCCTTTCCTTCTTACCTTCTTACAGGGAGCAGGAGCCTTCCGTAACGGTTGTCTCTAATTGTTCCGATAAGCCCCATTTCATTCAACTTCGTCTAGTAATGATTGGGAAGTGAATTGAATATCAAAAGGTTACAGTACAACCTTGATGACAACCTGAGGATATTTCTCAATCAAAACAAGGACGACACACTCAGGATGTCCCATGCCTGCCCTGTGGTTGGCAGATCTGGTTGGCTTACCGCAGTGCCTGAACGAGATAGCCATCTTTTGGAGTGAGACACACAATTTGAAACCAAAAACGTAAAAGCTTACCTCGGGCTTTGAAACTCGTTCGTGCTTACCAAAATATGAAAGATATTTTACCTCGACCATGGAATGATACGTAAGTGCCATGATTGAAAGCTTCGTTCAGAACACGAGAAGGCACATGACTTGCCTATAGTTCGTAGTACTTGTCATTGATGCCAACGAAGATAAGCATTTCACTGGTAGTCACAGGGATTGAAGTTTTTTCGTAGGAAAGAAGCATATAAATTAGTTCTTTTCACCAAATGATCGACAAAGACTTGCAGACACATCTCACAAGTAAATGAGAAACGTCTCCCCAGTTTCTCGTCAATCATCTGATAAGTCTGAGTCCCACTCCGTCTCAGCTTCCGGACGCTCTGCAGGTGGCTGTACTGCTATATGTGGCATTTCTTCGGTCGAGTGGTCAAATGTGAATCGTCCCACACAGCCATATATATAACGTCCTCTGTGTTCATTTTTATTACTCATGCTGCAGGGACGCACAGTCACTAAACAGATGAAGAACGCTAAAGTAGATAGAATGACGACAGTGAAAAGTTTACAACTGCACAACTGAAGCAGATTTGACAAATGAGAGTGGATGCGAGTGTCTATATGATCTGATTGGTCTATTCTCTCCCCCCATAAAGCAGGTCATGTCTCAGGTGATACCATAGCGTTCGGAAGTGAGCAAAAATTATTTTGCGCACAAAATACAGTAGGGTGCTGTAGTTCACAGTTTAGTCATCAGGGTGCCCTATATTTATTGTAAGTGTTACCGGGGAAATGGCAACACCAGTTTGCAACCGGCGGATAACACTGCTTCTGGTAGAACCTGATTCTGTCCAATAGCCTTCACGTTCGTCCCTATGGAATCTACAGCTCTCCTGAAAATTTATTATTAGATAAGCAAAGCAAAATGAATGAAAATATTTGATGCAACAGCAACAAAGGGATTTACAGATGTACTTCGCGACTTACCAAGATACATGATTTTCGGCGTATATAATAATCTAAGAAAAAAAATATATCAATGATTACAGTATACAAACAAATGTATCAATCCTAAATCGGGATAGGCTAGTGTGTGTGTAGTGCGCTCTTCAGATTTGGAGTTTAGCAATGTGTGTGTGGTGAGAGCACTGGCTCAAGAAGAGTTACAAATATTAAGGACAAACCTTAAGTCTTATTAACTATAAGTTTATTAAAATTATGAAACATGTAGACATCGTTATGGGAATGTCCCAGCTTCAATCAGTTAGTTGTTTTCCTGATCCCATTGCAATGCAGAAATGAAAATGAGATGACTCGTCACTGATACTTAGAACATACACCCGTATAGTAAGCTATCTATGCTATCGCTATGACGACGACAATGCAGTAAGCTCGAATGGTATTGACAGCCTAGATATCTGATAATCATTAAAATCATTAACTGCTATTACCATAGAATCTCTGTTATCTAGGGGACATTCCAAGCACATATTTTGCAATCAGTGGAAACGCAACAGCCTATGACAATAGCAGGCTTCAAGCGCACACCTAATTGTAACCGATCACGGTCAAATTTGGTCAAATACCCTAGATGAATTGTAGACGAACATCTGAATTTTCATGTCCCACCTGGAATAATTGGAATCGGACAGTCCTAGCGGAATCTACAGCTTCCCCAGTCCACATCCACTCTCATTTTTCAATCTCAACAATGGATTTTGCTTCGGAGCATGACCCGCCTTGCTAGTCTTCCATGGTGCCACTGGCATTTCGTCATGTCTCCTCTAGACAAGCAGAGGAGGGAAACATTCATTTCTATGGTTATTACTGTGGAGTGAGATAATTTTGACAGAAAAATTAGGATACGAGTGAATGCAGTATGAATTTCATAAAATCACTGACTTGGGACACGGGGTTTCCAAACTACAGGTACTGTATATTTGAGACCGTTGGTAGACCAAAACACAAATCAGACTCTCTAGCAATACTTCAAATTCTCATAGCGATCTGTTCTCGTTGGATGAAACTTTCTGTCTAAGAACCTGATTATATCACACACCATTCATATTTGTTGATTCTAAAGCAAAACATTTTTGTAATTCCATGAAAAGTGTCGATGAAAAGTATATTTTGAGTCGTAAGGCTGGAAATGTTGCAACATCTGATTTTATGTCAAATTCTGAAAACTGTAGGCTATAGGCGATTCCACTATCTATATAATAAAACCAATTATAGAGCGCTTTACATCCATCTCAGAGATGAAAATAGGGCGATAGGCGGCATCGGAAACTTTCAGTTCGGCTTCATTCATAAACTCGAGACACAACAAATAGCAGAAGCAAAAGCAATAACACGTCTCAAACCTACAAGAAACAAGAAACACCTCTTTACAGTTCGATAATCACGCATACAATCAATGCACTTCTTAGAATCTTCTCACATCTTAGAATAAAATTTCACTGTTGCATCTTGGCCGTTACACCGACCAGGACGCCGAAGGCCGTCTGGTTTACTTTTTGACTTTAAATTATAAATCTCGACCAAACTTTGGGGAGTTTTGCTGATTCAACTTGTGACAACATAAAATGATCTCCCGCCGAGTGGTCAATTATGGATTTCACTATCTCAGAAATACGACAGTGACTGGTTTGGGCTCATTTGAGTGCATTTAACACAAGGAAAGTGAATGCGTCAATTATTTAGCAATAAGATGTGTCCATAATGATATGGTTTCCCAGATGTATATTTCGGTGTTGTGTGACATTCCTCTCTCCCGAATCTCATCACGCGTTCTAACTTCAAGTCATGATGATCCACAAGAGTACAGAATCATTAGATATTAAGTGACATCGTTAGAAGAAAAATGAACAGACATGAATAGCTGTCATTTCGTCCAATATGATGAATCTTCAGCAGACCTATCTCACATTCCTAAATGTCAACACAGCCACTATGTGCAGTCATTTCGTGAGTTAATTTGAGATACTCAATAAGCATTTCAAGGAATATGTACGGACGTGCTACACACATTACTACAACACAATGACTTGCCTGAAGAATGAGATATCCCCAAAAGAAAGCGCTGAGTACTAGTCCCTGAGTCTCCCTGGGCATGTCCATATTGTCTATTAGAACTTCAGCTGTTTCGGTCCCATTGATGATTTCTGTCATGTATTCAACATTGAGATTCCCTGTCATATCACTGGAATTCTTCGCTGTCATCGCAACAAGAAGCACACTGATACTTGCTCGTGATGAGAAGCTGACGGCCAGGGCTGACCCGGCTAATACGGCTAGTGATGAAAATTTTCCGGAAAATTTTGAATCAAAATTTTCCATGGAAAATATTGGAAAATTTTGGAAAAAATTGGAAAATTTTGGAAAAAATCGGAAAATTTTGGAAAATTTTGAAAGTTCTGAATTTTTGTGATAGACCCTATGCTTTGACCGCTTCTACAGCCGAGGCAGCTACACACCAATAGAATGGGTCTAAAAGTGGTGATCTTGATCTTCACTTTGATTAAACTGATTTTGAAAAATGAAAAAATTTGAATTTTTGTGATATAACTTTTACGTTTTATATCACAGACCAGGCATAGACACATCAATAGAATTGTTCTAAAACTCTTGATTTCATCATATCATTTCGATTAAAAAGAATCGTGGCAATACGAATCCCGTCCGCGGATTTTTTAGCATTCCTCTGCCACCAGTGGCTAGTGGCAATTTGTTGGCATTTTTAATATTATAACACAGACATCTTTTGGGACAACGTGAATTTTTTTCCTTTTCGATAGGGGTATAATTTCATGCATTGTGAAAGATCTGGAGCAAAAATAATGCACTTTATTTGGGAGCTTGTTTATGGCTTGAAAGTTAAGCTTTATTATGCAGCCTTGATTGCAATGATACAAATTCTCCATGTGTTGATGAACAGGTGAAGCACAAGCACACAGTCCAACACACCATTATACATGAGCGACCATATATTGGAAGATAAGACTGTAAACTCGTGAGATAGTTGGAAACTAGAGATATCTGTGATGAGTAGAAGAAAATCTATATGATAGCTTCTAACTTCTATGGGGTAATGTCCGATATCTTCGTGGAGGACAAACTACACATCTTCCATTTCTAGCTCAGATGGTTCAGATAGTTCCAAATCGATTTCAGATCTGTGAATTTCAGACTTTTCCATATGAATTGGAGATTCTCCAGTTGAATCTATGATCCTTTCAAAGTTGAGTTTCTGACAAATATCTGAAATTCAATTAGAGAAATCTCAAATCAATTTAATGTCTGATATTCAGTTGGAAAGATCTGAAATAGACATGGAGGGTGCAGTTGGTTCTAAAAGTTAATATGCAGGGATGATAGAGAAGTTTTCGGTCTTTGAATGTTACATAGTCTTTTCAAACGACTGCAACAAGTCTCCACAAAAGAGGCAAAAACGTCAATCACCGAAAAAAAAATTTCAAAATTTTCCATTGGAAAATTTTCCGAAAAATTTTGAAAAAATTTGAAAATTTTCTGGAAAATTTTCCATTTGCATCACTAAATACGGCTAACAGATGCCGCACACCAGGCCTGTGGTTAAAATGCTTTGCAGTCATTGCGTTGTAGCAAGTGAAAAGAGGCACACATGATGTTTAGTTGTCTGCTGCTTGTATTTTGTTACATGATTATTTATTGGCTGAACGGTCAGCCTATGACTGTGAAACCTGAATTGAATGAAATAATAGCAATAAGATAGGAGATACATGATGGGTGGCGGAAAAACGCAAAGATTTGTTAGGATTCGAAAATTCCACATAATTTATTTACGTCTCTGTCCTGACCTGATCAATGAGGAATCAAGCGGAACCTTCAGGTTATGTAACGGTGAACCAGTAACTTATATCAGCGATGCCAGAATAATCGGGTTGAGACAGTTTCTCGATACGTCAGTCGATGGATTCATGAGCACATGTAATCCAGTCAAGCAAATCTGGGACGAAGGTGTTGACCTTGTTATAACGACCATTGTGATAGTTAGACACTAACCCATACAAATGCGACCGTGTTGAAATGCACATTTAAATGCACTTAACCCTTCTATTATGCTGCGAAAGGAATCACGTTCGCTATGCAGCTAGTGACAAAATATCATCAATTAATATTAATTGCGCTGCTGATTAATTATCTATCTAAACATTCTACTTATTGGATTTTACAATTTTTATTATTGTCATTTTTTTATTGCTAGCGATGTTCATTTCATTTATGTTTTCATTTTGATTTTCATCAGCAAAAACTGTTTTGTTACAGAATTTTAATTATTATCAACAAAAGCAAACATGTTTTCTTTTGGATTCATTTGTACACTCAAGTATGCACAAGTAAAATGAGAATTCACACATCACTATTGTTCTTGACATTTGTCACAGCGGATTACTTTGGAAGAATGATCTTTACAGCTAAACATAAGGCATTCAGAGCAACGAACTCGAACCAAAGTACGATTGTCGCACAAAAGGACAGCGACCCCGCGCTTGAGAAGAATTTGATGCCGCTGTATCATTGTGTGCGGAGAATTGACGGTTGGTAAATCCTTGATCACTAAGCAAGCGGCGAAGAGCAACTGGCAAATTCATGCTTTGTGCTCGACGATCCAAGTGTTCAAATGCCAATTCCTCAGACAATTCAAGAAGATACAATCTTCTCTCTTGGACAAATTTCGGGAATTCCAATCGGGTTGATTTTGTAAGAAAATGATTGATCCATTGAATGCAGCAATGTCCAGAATGTTGAACAGAATTTTATTTGGCCATCCGTTGGTTCCACGTGAAGAGCTATACGCATGAACACACTGGTCCAAGGTGTCCACTGCCCCCTTCGTTGAGTTGTAATCCAGTATGAGATTTGGCTTGCAATCTCCTTCTGACAAATGGATCTCGTTGTGCATCGTGGAGAGCAAAATAACTGACTTCCCTCTCTTGGGAACATATGAACAAAGAGTCATTTTGTTGTTGATTGAAACCATGCAAAGACGATTGAATTTCTCTGCGTCGATCCTTTTGAAACTCAAGAGGAATTTCGGGTTTTTCGCCCTTGAGGTTCACAAAACAGTCAAACCTTTGGCAAGCAAATTTCGTGCCAATGGTATTGACGTGAAAAAGTTGTCCATTGTTAGATTTCGTCCCGTATGTTCAATTGGTCGACATAAATCCTCCACAACTCGACTACCAAGTCCAACTTCTGGTAGATTGCCCTCGCGCCCAAGGTACACTTGTCCATTGAAGGCATCACCGTTTGTACTGTCACAGAACCACCAGATCTTTATGCCGTATCTATCCGGTTTCTGCGGCATGTACACGCGAAAGGGGCATCGTCCTCGAAATCCTATCAGTTGTTCGTCGATTGTACAATTGCCACTGGGATTATAGCTCGTGCGACACTTCATGTGCCATTTTGTCTCTTTCTATTCTTTGTGAACGATCTTGCCTGTTGTCAAATCGCAAAAACTTCATTATCATGGCAAACCGTTGAAAGCCCATGACGGCACGAAGGAAAGGTCTTCCAAATTCCAAGGACCACATTTGCTGAAGGCTTTCATTGTTTGATCTGGAAACACCCGCAAAAAGTAAGCACGACATAAATGCCCGCAATTCAATTTTGTCAATTGGACTCCATCGATCAGCCATCCATCCACCATTTTCAAGATAATGTTCAGCGAAATTATTGGTATGACCGATGAGATCGAGCATTTCCTCAGTGAAAAACAGCGAAAATAGTCCACAATAACTGTCATATTCCTTGCAGCGTTCAACGGTCCTTCTCTCTGTCGTAGAATATTTTCTCTTCCTCGTCTTCCTCTATTTGTAGGCATTTCTTTGCTCCATTCGTATTTGTTTCGACCAAAATAGCTGCCTTCAGAAGGTGTCGATCTTCCACTCTGAACGATTACGTCATCGTCATCGGAGTTAGAATCTGCATCAGGATGAAGCTGCACAATGTCATCAGTCTCACTTTCACTATCTGGTGCGACATCGTCATTGACAGGCTCGATGTGCCTATCAAGCAGCTGATTGAATTCGGGAGCAGCAGAGCGTCGTGGACGACCAGCCATGAAGAATGCGATATTGCGAATGAAAGAGAAATGCTGTTGAAATCTTTTCTCTTTCAATCAATACATGATTACAATTCATTCAAAGTCAGCAGATTTTGTAAACCCTCGAGATTGAGAGGCGGCGCTAGATGAACAATGGGCAGGTGTGTGACATTGTGTCACTAGTCACATAATAGAAGGGTTAAATCGATCGTCTAGCGATTAAGTCGCTGCAGATCTTAACAATATTTCTTAGTTTTAGCAAAGGTATGTTGGGAGATTAGTGGTACCGAGCCAAGGAGGCAGATGAGTTGCTGCCTCTGTCATCGTTCAAACAACTATGTGCGATGTCCTTTTCAGTTGAGGCACAAGACAATATGACAAAACATTGGATTTCATGACACATTTCAAAAGATGCTCTCGCTTCATTTCTTCAAAGTAAATAATTGGCATAGATTAACTTTGTTAGTGGTAGTTTCTTAGTCGTCCACTGAATGCGTCCTCAGGATTCGCACTTCGCCGTAGGCCTATTGTGCTGTTTTATATGTTATTCTAATTATACAAAGTGTCCCGCAAGTCTGGACACATGGGAATCTATGAGTTTCTGTGTACAATGTATGCGTGCGTGTTTCTTTCTAATTGAATTCTTTAACTTCAATGTGTGTCCCGTAAGTCTGGACACATAAGAAAAAATCCCATATTCCATTAATATTAATCATTTATTCAATGTTAAAGTAAATAAAAGTAGACAAAATGCATGAAAGTCAAAGGATGTGTTCAAAATGTCCACCTCCGTTCACATCACACAGCTGCATCGATATCTCCACTCCATCAAGACTCGCGGAATAATGTCTGCGGTAATCTCTTGACAGGCTTCCTGCATGCGCAATGAAAGTCAAATGATGAAAGTCTTGAATGTTTTCGTAATACTCCATAGTTTTCTAGTGTCCTCACTTAAAAAAATCAGGCGGAGAAAGCCCACAATGCTTGGTTTCTAGAATTTATTTGGGAGATTGTCACATTTGGGAAATGTGCCATACTTTATGAAAGCCATGAATGACATATTATCAAATCGATCAAATCTGTAAATGAATGGATTAATCCCAGATTTGAATGAATGCCCAAAAATCTGCTTTGAATTAACCGAGCTGTCTGAAATTGAATTCAATGGGCAATCATAGTGCGATGCAAGTTAACCAACACTTCTCGTCATTTTCACTCATGTTGTTGACGAATAAAGTGTTATAATTATTATTATTTATTATAAGGGACGACGGTCATGATCATAAGTCACAAATATGCTATTTAAGTTCAATTTAAATATTTCAGTAGCGCGATAGAGCTCAGCGTTACGCAGTTGGTCTCTTTCCTCGTAAACTAGCAAAGTAATGCTCTAATTTAAAGAAAGAAAAATGGCCAAAAATGTTCTACTCAATTGGTTGAAACATAGTATAGACCGAATTGATATTAAGCAAAATGAATATTCAGCTGATAGATTCGATCGTTGTTACAATACTGAACCCGACAGACTATGCAGACTCATGTTGTTGTTAGAACACGATCCAAGCTCTCAACTTGATGAAATAAAGTATTTTGAAGGATATACATTTTCAACGCTTCAACTCTTGAATGTTCAATGGTTGCAAAATGATGTAAATCATTGTTGACAATTGCTGAGCAATGACACTTTGATGTTTCATAGTTTATGAAACTGTATAGCATCAGTGTTTACTGTTAAACTTTAGCCTTACATCATAGTAAACATCAGGTAATGCACTGAATCATTATGAACATATATTTTACTGACCACTTCGAATAGCAAGCGATACACAAATTATCCATTCGAGAAGGAGCAAGTTGTCTAATTCTGTGATGCGCCATTTCGATATTAAGGCAGCATATAACTCTTCTTTTCTAGGAAACCGAAGCGCGCGCAGATGAATCTAATTCTGTGGTCCTGGCAGCTGCCGATTGTTTATCTTCATTGTTTGTGTACTTTCGTGCTAATGAGAAAAAAATATTGAAGAAGTTTGAAAAAGAACTATTGAACTTCTATGAATATAACTTACATATTCGCATTCCTCACATCGCAAGGATTCTGAACATACCAAACATCAACATTATTGATGAAAAAGTAGGAGCATAACATTTCCAACCAGAAAGGTCATGATTTTGTGATAACTTCACGATATCACTAATGTTTTCCTAGTTCACCGTTTTTTAGTGGTCCGTTTTTTATGATCAGCTCTGTATCTACTGTAAATCAATTGTATATTCATTGAATAGAAATTTGCTTTCTTGAGAAGTACATGGAAAGTTTGAAAAAGCATTATTGAACTGATTTGTGTAAAACCTAGATATTCTTACTCTTTACATCGCAAGAACTCAGAATACTCTGATACCAGACATTAGCATTTTTAATGATTAGTGACAGAAATTAATTCTAATTCAATTTATCTTTGATTATCTGTGTCGCTCAGTGCGACAGTCGATTCTCTGCATGGTTCTATTACATGGGCAATGAAATATCAAATCTGCAATGTTCCCCAAATCATGCGACAACCACAACGTCCAGACTTTGGTGCCGATACTTAAGAAAACAATTTATCTCTGTATATTCATTCAAAGTTACTTAACGAAAACACGAACTTGCCTTCAATCTCCATTTCAAATAATCAGCATCAGATAACTCTGATTTCTTTTCAGATTGACTCTATATTTGAGACCGTTGGTAGACCAAAACACAAATCAGACTCTCTAGCAATACTTCAAATTCTCATAGCGATCTGTTCTCGTTGGATGAAACTTTCTGTCTAAGAACCTGATTATATCACACACCATTCATATTTGTTGATTCTAAAGCAAAACATTTTTGTAATTCCATGAAAAGTGTCGATGAAAAGTATATTTTGAGTCGTAAGGCTGGAAATGTTGCAACATCTGATTTTATGTCAAATTCTGAAAACTGTAGGCTATAGGCGATTCCACTATCTATATAATAAAACCAATTATAGAGCGCTTTACATCCATCTCAGAGATGAAAATAGGGCGATAGGCGGCATCGGAAACTTTCAGTTCGGCTTCATTCATAAACTCGAGACACAACAAATAGCAGAAGCAAAAGCAATAACACGTCTCAAACCTACAAGAAACAAGAAACACCTCTTTACAGTTCGATAATCACGCATACAATCAATGCACTTCTTAGAATCTTCTCACATCTTAGAATAAAATTTCACTGTTGCATCTTGGCCGTTACACCGACCAGGACGCCGAAGGCCGTCTGGTTTACTTTTTGACTTTAAATTATAAATCTCGACCAAACTTTGGGGAGTTTTGCTGATTCAACTTGTGACAACATAAAATGATCTCCCGCCGAGTGGTCAATTATGGATTTCACTATCTCAGAAATACGACAGTGACTGGTTTGGGCTCATTTGAGTGCATTTAACACAAGGAAAGTGAATGCGTCAATTATTTAGCAATAAGATGTGTCCATAATGATATGGTTTCCCAGATGTATATTTCGGTGTTGTGTGACATTCCTCTCTCCCGAATCTCATCACGCGTTCTAACTTCAAGTCATGATGATCCACAAGAGTACAGAATCATTAGATATTAAGTGACATCGTTAGAAGAAAAATGAACAGACATGAATAGCTGTCATTTCGTCCAATATGATGAATCTTCAGCAGACCTATCTCACATCCCTAAATGTCAACACAGCTCACTATGTGCAGTCATTTCGTGAGTTAATTTGAGATACTCAATAAGCATTTCAAGGAATATGTACGGACGTGCTACACACATTACTACAACACAATGACTTGCCTGAAGAATGAGATATCCCCAAAAGAAAGCGCTGAGTACTAGTCCCTGAGTCTCCCTGGGCATGTCCATATTGTCTATTAGAACTTCAGCTGTTTCGGTCCCATTGATGATTTCTGTCATGTATTCAACATTGAGATTCCCTGTCATATCACTGGAATTCTTCGCTGTCATCGCAACAAGAAGCACACTGATACTTGCTCGTGATGAGAAGCTGACGGCCAGGGCTGACCCGGCTAATACGGCTAACAGATGCCGCACACCAGGCCTGTGGTTAAAATGCTTTGCAGTCATTGCGTTGTAGCAAGTGAAAAGAGGCACACATGATGTTTAGTTGTCTGCTGCTTATATTTTGTTACATGATTATTTATTGGCTGAACGGTCAGCCTATGACTGTGAAACCTGAATTGAATGAAATAATAGCAATAAGATAGGAGATGCATGATGGGTGGCGGAAAAACGCAAAGATTTTTTAGGATTCGAAAATTCCACATAATTTATTTACGTCTCTGTCCTGACCTGATCAATGAGGAATCAAGCGGAACCTTCAGGTTATGTAACGGTGAACCAGTAACTTATATCAGCGATGCCAGAATAATCGGGTTGAGACAGTTTCTCGATACGTCAGTCGATGGATTCATGAGCACATGTAATACAGTCAAGCAAATCTGGGACGAAGGTGTTGACCTTGTTATAGCGACCATTGTGATAGTTAGACACTAACCCATACAAATGCGACCGTGTTGAAATGCACATTTAAATGCACTTAACCCTTCTATTATGCTGCGAAAGGAATCACGTTCGCTATGCAGCTAGTGATAAAATGTCATCATTAATATTAATTTCGCTGCTGATTAATTATCTATCTAAACATTCTACTTATTGGATTTTACAATTTTTATTATTGTCTTTTTTTTATTGCTAGCGATGTTCATTTCATTTATGTTTTCATTTTGATTTTCATCAGCAAAAACAATGTTTTGTTACAGAATTTTAATTATTATCAACAAAAGCAAACACTCGAGTATGCACAAGTAAAATGAGAATTCACACAGATCACTGTTGTTCTTGACATCTGTCACAGCGGATTACTTTGGAAGAATGATCTTTACAGCTAAACATAAGGCATTCAGAGCAACGAACTCGAACTAAAGTACGATTGTCGCACAAAAGGACAGCGACCCCACGCTTGAGAAGAATTTGATGGCGCTGCATCATTGTGTGCGGAGATTTGACGGCTGGTAAATCCTTGATCACTAAGCAAGCGGCGAAGAGCAACTGGCAAATTCATGCTTTGTGCTCGACGATCCAAGTGTTCAAATGCCAATTCCTCAGACTATTCAAGAAGATACAATCTTCTCTCTTGGACAAATTTCGGGAATTCCAATCGGGTTGATTTTGGAAGAAAATGATTGATCCATTGAATGCAGCAATGTCCAGAATGTTGAACAGAATTTTATTTGGCCATCCGTTGGTTCCACGTGAAGAGCTATACGCATGAACACACTGGTCCAAGGTGTCCACTGCCCCCTTCGTTGAGTTGAAATCCAGTATGAGATTTGGCTTGCAATCTCCTTCTGACAAATGGATCTCGTTGTGCATCGTGGAGAGCAAAATAACTGACTTCCCTCTCTTGGGAACATATGAACAAAGAGTCATTTTGTTGTTGATTGAAACCATGCAAAGACGATTGAATTTCTCTGCGTCGATCCTTTTGAAACTCAGGAGGAATTTCGGGTTTTTCGCCCTCGAGGTTCACAAAACAGTCAAACCTTTGGCAAGCAAATTTCGTGCCAATGGTATTGACGTGAAAAAGTTGTCCATTGTTAGATTTCGTCCCGTATGTTCAATTGGTCGACATAAATCCTCCACAACTCGACTACCAAGTCCAACTTCTGGTAGATTGCCCTCGCGCCCAAGGTACACTTGTCCATTGAAGGCATCACCGTTTGTACTGTCACAGAACCACCAGATCTTTATGCCGTATCTATCCGGTTTCTGCGGCATGTACACGCGAAAGGGGCATCGTCCTCGAAATCCTATCAGTTGTTCGTCGATTGTACAATTGCCACTGGGATTATAGCTCGTGCGACACTTCATGTGCCATTTTGTCTCTTTCTATTCTTTGTGAACGATCTTGCCTGTTGTCAAATCGCAAAAACTTCATTATCATGGTAAACCGTTGAAAGCCCATGACGGCACGAAGGAAAGGTCTTCCAAATTCCAAGGACCACATTTGCTGAAGGCTTCCATTGTTTCATCTGGAAACACCCGCAAAAAGTAAGCACGACATAAATGCCCGCAATTCAATTTTGTCAATTGGACTCCATCGATCAGCCATCCATCCACCATTTTCGAGATAATGTTCAGCGAAATTATTGGTATGACCGATGATGAGATCGAGCATTTCCTCAGTGAAAAACAGCGAAAAAGAGTCCACAATAACTGTCACATTCCTTGCAGCGTTCAACGGTCCTTCTCTCTGTCGTAGAATATTTTCTCTTCCTCGTCTTTCTCTATTTGTAGGCATTTCTTTGCTCCATTCGTATTTGTTTCGACCAAAATAGCTGCCTTCAGAAGGTGTCGATCTTCCACTCTGAACGATTACGTCATCGTCATCGGAGTTAGAATCTGCATCAGGATGAAGCTGCACAATGTCATCAGTCTCACTTTCACTATCTGGTGCGACATCGTCATTGACAGGCTCGATGTGCCTATCAAGCAGCTGATTGAATTCGGGAGCAGCAGAGCGTCGTGGACGACCAGCCATGAAGAATGCGATATTGCGAATGAAAGAGAAATGCTGTTGAAATCTTTTCTCTTTCAATCAATACATGATTACAATTCATTCAAAGTCAGCAGATTTTGTAAACCCTCGAGATTGAGAGGCGGCGCTAGATGAACAATGGGCAGGTGTGTGACATTGTGTCACTAGTCACATAATAGAAGGGTTAAATCGATCGTCTAGCGATTAAGTCGCTGCAGATCTTCGATTAAGTCGCTGCAGATCTTAACAATATTTCTTAGTTTTAGCAAAGGTATGTTGGGAGATTAATGGTACCGAGCCAAGGAGGCAGATGAGTTGCTGCCTCTGTCATCGTTCAAGCAACTATGTGCGATGTCCTTTTCAGTTGCTGCACAAGATAATATGACAAAACATTGGATTTCATGACACATTTCAAAAGATGCTCTCGCTTCATTTCTTCAAAGTAAATAATTGGTATAGATTAACTTTGTTAGTAGTAGTTTCTTTGTCGTCCACTGCATGCGTCCTCAGGATTCGCACTTCGCCGTAGCCCATTGTGCTGATCTATATGTTATTCTAATTATACAAAGTGTCCCGCAAGTCTGGACACATGGGAATCTATGAGTTTCTATGTGTGCAAGGTATGCGTGCGTGTTTCTTTCTAATTAAATTCTTTAACTTCAATGTGTGTCCCGTAAGTCTGGACACATAAGAAAAATCCCATATTCCATTAATATTAATCATTTATTCAATGTTAAAGTAAATAAAAGTAAACAAAATGCATGAAAGTCAAAGGATGTGTTCAAAATGTCCACCTCCGTTCACATCACACAGCTGCAGTCGATATCTCCACTCCATCAAGACTCGCGGAATAATGTCTGCGGTAATCTCTTGACAGGCTTCCTGCATGCGCAATGAAAGTCAAATGATGAAAGTCTTGAATGTTTTCGTAATACTCCATAGTTTTCTAGTGTCCTCACTTAAAAAATCAAGCGGAGAAAGCCCACAATGCTTGGTTTCTAAATTTATTTGGGAGATTATCACATTTGGGAAATGTGCCATACTTTATGAAAGCCATGAATGACATATTATCAAATCGATCAAATCTGTAAATGAATGGATTAATCCCAGATTTGAATGAATGCCCAAAAATCCGCTTTGAATTAACTGAGCTGTCTGAAATGGAATTCAATGGGCAGGTATAGTGCGATGCAAGTTAACAAACACTTCTCGTCATTTTTACTCATGTTGTTGACGAATAAAGTGTTATAATTTTTATTATTTATTATAAGGGACGACGGTCATGATCACAAGTCACAAATATGCGATTTAAGTTCAATTTAAATATTTCAGTAGCGCGATAGAGCTCAGCGCTACACAGTTGGTCTCTTTCCTCGTAAGCTAGCAAAGTAATGCTCTAATTTAAAGAAAGAAAAATGGCCAAAAATGTTCTGCTCAATTGGTTGAAACATAGTATAAACCGAATTGATATTAAGCAAAATGAATATTCAGCTGATAGATTCGATCGTTGTTACAATACTGAACCCGACAGACTATGCAGACTCATGTTGTTGTTAGAACACGATCCAAGCTCTCAACTTGATGAAATAAAGTATTTTGAAGGATATACATTTTCAACGCTTCAACTCTTGAAAGTTCAATGATTGCAAAATGATGTATATCATTGTTGACAATTGTTGAGCAATGACACTTTGATGTTTCATGGTTTATGAAACTGTATAGCATCAGTGTTTACTGTTATCAAACTTTAGCCTTACATCATAGCAAACATCAGGTAATGCACTGAATCATTATGAACACATATTATACTGATCTGATTGCCGCGTTGTCCAAAGTGCACATATTTTTTATGAAACATCGTACGTTGGGTCGTGGATAATCTGCAATCCGGTTATAAATGCATAGGTTGAGGCATTGACAAAGAATAAAATCTTCTGATTCTGCATTCCTTCTATGTATTGGAAAGGCGTGTTGGATATCATATCTAGTTCGAAACTACCTGCGCAAAAAGCCTTTAATTCTCTTTAGTTTTGTTGTACAAAGACCTTCCGAACTTGATTGTATTCATAATCAGATAGAAGTCTCTACTTGTCTTTTCAATGCCAATATCTTCTTCAATCTTATTACAAAGTACACTCCTGCAAGCATGTGCATTTGAATAACTATTCTACACTGCAGTTCCTCTACTCGAAGGTTCACATGCACTGATGCACAGTTGCCATTGAGTCGCGGTATGTGTTATAATATATGGATAATTTAAGAATACATGTATTTGGCATGGGGAATTTTTCCGCAATTATGAGTCTGCTGCGCTTCCAAATTTTTCTTAGATTTAGCATTTACATGGTATTACCACAAAATTCATGAAAACTGGCATGTAGAAGTTGCACATCAACTGTCATCAAAAGGTGTCACTTCAAAATTGTCTTAAAATTAAATATAATTTTAATAACATAAGCAATGTTTTGGCCTATCTAGGTCTACTTCCAGGAACTGTCAGAGACTATCAACTTCCTGACTGAAATTTTGACAGAGGATTTTAGGGCCTATACATTGCATAAATACCTAGGTATTGTATGCTGCTGAAAGTCTTCCTGCTGCCTAAATTCAGCTTGTTACTTTCCATGACACAGTTTTATCAAAACTAAGTTTGAGGGCCAATTGTTAAAAGACCATTTTGACCTGGAATTAATCAACAAACAACTTGAAATGACAGTGATCATTGAATCATGCATGCCGGTGGCATGTGAAATGCATCGGATGAGAGAAAATGAAATGTTTTCACACCAAAACCGCTCATTGGGCCCTACAACTGATAATACAATGACGCAAGGTTTATTCAAACATATTGAAATGAAGACATTGTGCATAGCGATGTGCTTCTTTTGAGAGATTCAATCCCTATGATAATAGCAAATCAGAAGTGCAAGCTGCTTTTTAATAATGGAGATCAACTGCAGTAAAAAAAATTGAAAAGAAGTTTAAATGATGCGCGGAGTTGAACAAAATCGTGATTATAAAATTCACTGCAATTAAGTTTTGACCAAACATCTATTGTATTATAAATGCACTATTTTTTAGCCTCTATTTTTCGCTAGCTCTGCCCTACCTCCCCCTTTTGAGGTGTCCTAGCTTGTACATCACTTCACAGAGAGCACCTTCCCTGGCAGAAACATGGGGATCAACTGTTCAACTGGTCGGGCAAAGAAGTCATCCCGGCTAGAAACAATTACTGCGCCACCTGAACTATCGGAGGAAATTTGTCTTTCTGCTTTTGGCTAAGTTGAGACAGCTGTTTTTCCGGTTTCTATTCGTAGAAATTGGCAAAAAATACTGGAACATCTCAAAAGACTAGATTTGTGCCATTGGTTTGGTTGGCTCAGCTATTGTTGAAAATGGCTGGGCTTACTTCACAGCTCGTCAATGGATGGCTTGCGGGATATTGTTTACTCTTTACCGATTATTGAAAAAACCTTAGTCGACACATCTTGTTCCTTCTTGTGAAAAAGCCAAAACATCTTACACCGCTTTGCAAGAAATGAAGCATCTTGTGCAATATCCTGTGTGTTTTTGGCAAGATGACTTATCGTAATTCATCTTGAGAAGAATTAGGTGCTTTCTTGTGGAAGAATTGCAAGATAACTTGCAGAACTGTATCTTGTGAAAAAAGAAGGGTTCATATATGAAACCGAAAATTGTTTTAATGATACAAATCCCTTTGTGTTAAGTTGTAAGTGACAGATTAAGCCCGCCAAAGCGCACGACAGTTTGCAACACAAGGTGCACAATTGAAATTCCATATCACATGCTTTTCGATTGCTTTTGTTCACAATTATCTTTCATCAAGACAAATGAGAATAAGATGGGAGAATTCTAGTAGTGGATCTGCTCAAATGACAAGCGGATTTCCGCAGGGATCATCGATAGGTCCTCTGAATTTGGGTATTCTGTCTCAGACCTTTCATCTGATCAAAATTCAAATTCAACATTGGTTGCTTTTGCGAAACACGTCGTTAAAAACGTTTTGTTGAAAAACTATTACAAATTGAACACCAATATGAATGCAATTTTTATTTTTATTCATAAACTCAACATTATTGATTAAATACGCCGACGACATCAACTGTTTCGGTAAGATGAACACTTCAAAGATGAGATGACCATCTGAACTGCCGCCGAAAAGCTTTTGAATTGTGATAGCAACTGAAAGCTAATCATAGAGTTAGCTACAAAAAGAACAAAAAACATAACAGAGAGAAAGTCAACATTCGGATAAGTTGACAAAGAATGTTTCCTACTTAAGTCGTGGATTTCTGTCTAAATGCAGCAATCTTGGGTAGCAATTAAGCGTTATGAGTATGGCAAACCGACAAGCCGATTAGACAATGAAATTGTGCCTGTCGATAGCTAGAAACGCTTTCAGAAATCATTGGTAACGCAGTTGATATCTATGATTCATACAACTCATACATCCAGAAAATGATGTCAGTTTGACAGAAAATTGTGGCGACATTACGATTACACCACTCTAGATTAAACTGGGGCTCGTGTAGTCCCTCGTGGTGTGACCTTTAATTGAAACTTCAACATGGATTACACTTCCTGTCAACGTCATAGAATCGATCCTCGCTGAATTGAAGTTTACATGCATAAAAATCGAAATTCGATAAAACGATTAATTAAAAGCTAATGGGCAATGCATCGTCACTTTTTCTTGTAAATCTTGCGTGTCGAGTTCGTTGTCGTCGCAATCTCTCATTGTTCTCTAAAAATCATTCACTTTTGATTTCCACATCATCAATGTATGTAATGTCTGTACACTGTAAACCAGCACCTCCTAAAGCGAGCTGAATCACCTCCTAAAGCAAGACACTATTCGTAACTAATAAAAAAATCCTAAAGCATGCGTCTTTTAGAAGGCTAGCCTCTCACCTCCTAAAACATTTTTTCAATGCCATATTCTACTTTTCCGTTATGATAATGCATACTACTATCTTTATTCAGCAATAGACGGGTTACGCATTGAGATTTATTGCAGACAAAGCTCTCATTATATTCATTCAATATTTATCTCTTGCTTTACAAACAACCCTCTAAAGAAATAAGAACCCTTTAACCCCTGTAGTACTGTTATGCAAGAGAACATGACATCAGTGTTGTAAAATTCGAATTCACTTGAAATTTATAAACTTGACACCCGGTTCCAAAATGAATACAATCACAGGTCTATTGATGTAACAGATGCAGCGAAATCTCATATATATACATGTACGCTGAAAATTTTAGCCTGACCACGCAATTTTCGGTGACAAAAATACAAATGCTACATAATATAATCAGTGTCGGGATAGAAAAAAATGTCAGAAACATGCAGGATATATAGTTACAGAATTATGTGGATAAAAGCATGTGTGAAATCAACAGTTGCAATAGAGATAAAGTAACAAATAGAGTCTCATGATACGAATATCGAATAACAATCAAGTCCAAATATGCAAATCAATCTCTATTATTGGTCAAGTAAATTACGATATAAACTAACAGATATTGCAGCTCTAAAACATCATGGAAATCATCAAGGAATTATTATAGAAAGATAGAAACTAAAGAATTCAAAGTAATTTCTGGCACCAAAAAAATTCACAGAGTTCTGCACTGATCTTGGTGCAGATGTGATGCACACGAAGAAGTCCTTCCAGCAGTTTCTACGGTGCTGTCGATTATGTTGGAGATTATACGTTGGAAACAAGACTGTATGTACCGTGATGGTATAGATGCTCCATCCGTCAAAGCACATATTTAATATTTGGACACCATATATTAGTATTCACTGATATTCCAGTAGAAATGATTGCTGAAAAGAAAAAGCAATTTTAGTCAGGAACTATGGAGTGAAAGAAAGAAATAATTAAATTTAAGATACAAGAACGTCAGATCTACATGTTACATGCAGCAGCCTGAACAAATTGAACAGATAATTGAAAAAAATAGAATTTCTTGCAAACATGCATATAGAGAGCATATCGTATCATTTAATTATTTTTATTACGCTATTAATTTTGATATACTCCTAGACAATATAATTTATCAATGCTGAATTGAATACATGTACATGTACTATGATTGAAACCCCTTGTCGCAGAAAATTGGCTCCTTTCTTAGTTACTCGATTTTCTAGAGATTATGGAAATTAACGAGTTTCAGATCTCCAAAAAATAGCACATATTATGCTAATAATCCATATTCACAAGTATATTCTTTTGAAAGCTCCAATGCAATACTGCACATCTTTCTTATTGATTCTCCCACTTCAGACAGAATGCACTGTCTTGCAAATTGCTGTGTCGACAACAGGTAGCCGTACTTATTAATCAGATGAAAACAATATGAGCGTCACAGATCTCTAACAAACATGCATGAGCTAAGTTGACTTCAGAAATAATAACTGGCATGGGTTATATGGCCCAAGATAATCGTTAGAAAGTTAATAAAAATGAAAAAATGGAATATCTCCTTTTCTACGGTGATCTAATAGCCATTGTGAAGGCGTCTGAAACTGTTCAACGTCAGAGGTTTTGGTTCTATATGAGTATAGTTCGTTTGAGGAAACCAGCATGATATGCTGATCATGAGATAATTTAATGAAAAAGAATAAAAAGGCTCCATTCAATAGGCGGACATTTTCTTGCTATCAGAATTACCTTATCATGTATTTTTACATAGTAGAAACATTATATATTAATTAATTAATCTTCTCTTTTGTGTTGATGACTGTTTATTCTTTCCTATTTGTGCTGGAGTCTATGTTTACCTTGATATCATGCTACGTTGAAAACTTATTAATAATGACTAATATGAATAGAGTATGAAAGAGACTTTCATTGCAAAAATGGATTTACTTTTAAAAGTAGCCAACAAGATGGACTGAATATTTGTAGAAGTCGAGCACTTAACGCCGTACATTAAAAATACGTTTGCATCCAATAGTGTCTAGACATTGTAGAAAAACCGCGGATATTTGAATACTGACAAGAAGGATAATTATTGGCAGAAGTATAGAGAGTTTTAATTTGTCAGTAGTCTGTTGGCCCATAGTTCAACATCCGGAATTTCATATATTTTGATGAATATTTATTAAGCGAATTCACAGCTACATGGCAGCAGAATTTTAATAGATTAGATAAAAACGTTTAAAAGTTTGAATGTGAATTTTATGCATATGTCTATGAAGATGTTTCTTCTTAAATGTCCGAATCAGGAAAGACTGAAGACAATTATTCTACTACATAATGGAAACGAATGTCCTTCAGTGTCGTCTATTGCATTTTTTGATGTCTATAAAAATATCTACTATAGATTGTCATACAGTTGCTGATAAATGGTTACACTATCAGGTTACATTTAACTAATGTATGCCTCCAATAAACTAAATACAGAATTGATTGTAGCATTTCTACTAAAATTCATTGAAATAAACGAATTTTGGAATATTATGAATTTAATTGACCACATATAGATAATACATGTGTACATCAAAGCATTTAGAACTTTGCATTGAATCCTGTACTTGATATGCCAATTCAATTAACCCTTCACATGCGTGCATCTATTATTTTTCTACCTTCGTTCGGAAACCTTATTGGACACACCACTTATAACAGATGAGTACTTCGAGCAGTTTCTATGAGTACGCACTTGTTTCTCAGAGGCTTTACCGAGTACAGATAGCGCGAATGAATGCATGAAATTGACAAATACAATGTATGCCTACCTCGAAAATTTACAGCTTTTTGAAATTCATAATTTGCATCATCCGCAAGAATTAATTTAGTTCCGTTATGAAAAGTGGTATTTTAACTACAGAAGTCTTAGACTCGATTTATGTTAGTGCCATACAGCATGTAGCGCATTACAACTCTTTCGAATATGCTATCAGAGCAATAGGAAACTCACCTCATTTTTCCGAGCTGCCGTTAGTTGATGAACCAGATTGATTAGTATATCTGTCACGATTGACTAACACGAGAAATGTGGAATGTAGATTTTTGGCCATTTGGTTTCAAGCCTTACTATTTTTCTTTTCCATTCATCCAGTATTTCGATCGACGTTGATGAGAAAGATGTAGTCTCCTGGTATGACATCATGATGCCCATATATTTGCAATTTACTACTGCAAAACTTCAATAAACAATTTAATTGCAATATCACTGACGAAAAGTCAACTTGCCACTCGAAGTCAAAGCTAGCTACATAACCTCGGAGAGATGAAGCAGAGAATGATTCACTTACATGCAGCAACGTGAACTTATGATGTCCTCAATAGGAGCTATTGTTATGCGACAGCGTTCCTGCTGTCTGGCAAGCAGTGACTCACGCTCTCCTCTATACAGCTGCTTACGTCTAAGGGTTATTGTTCTCTTCAGTATGTTAGCCTACGAATTCAACTTAGCCTTCTGAAATTTTAGTGTGTGGCGCTTTAGGATGTAGATTTCTCCTGCTTTAGGAGGTGCCAGATTACAGTGTAGTTAATCATTAAGAAATCGGGAGCTTAATCGAAAACTCGAAAATTTATTCATAAAACCGGCCTCAAATAGAGATAAAATGAATCATATAACCTGCGGTTCATATTCAAGAAGATACGGTGTGCAATTGACTATTTCTGACACATCAAACGATTTCTGGTCAAATCTACTGACCTATTCAAATCACTACGTACATAAAATAAGCTTAGTATTATCTCAATTGATTATATTTGCTAGAAAATCGAGAAAAAAACATTTCAGCCGTAAATGAAAATCTGCTTTCTCCCTATCAAATCAATAAGGACACCTACACCCTTAAAAATATTTTGAGTTCATTATTTACTGAAACAAAATTTCAGAAGAATTTAAATATATCGAGTTCTTTTCAATAAGCCTGGTAAATAGTGTTTTGCCAAGCTATATGAGAGGCAACAAAAGATGAAATGTAAATAACTATTTATTGCCACACCAAAATAATGATTGTCAGATAGATTTTGATTACTCTCGCACATTTCTAACATATGAAGCATTTTGAAATCACAAAGCATCAACAAACCTTTTCAAACTCTTTTCAGGTTACTCCAGAAAGTTTTACTAATTCTATTTGACTCCCTCTATAGCATACCACTTATATTGTCAAACTATCTGAGACATTTATACATGTATAGGATCACCCTTCAATTCTGAGGAATACATGTAGGTATGTGAGGAACATAATAAAACAGAGTTCGAGAAAATTCGTAAGCAATATGTAATAACTGCATTTTATTGTTAGACTATCTCGGTTATCAATCAAGCTGAATTCAGCTTCCATTTTATCAAAATCAAAAAATTCAGTTGCATTTATCAGAATTAAATTTTATAGACAAATTCAATGACATTAAAAAGTGAAATCGGGGTGGATTCAATGCGATGCTATCGAGGCAATTCAAGTCAGTCAGTATCCACTAGGCTGTCGACATAGCTGACCATGTTGGTTGATGTGTCGATGGTCAATTTAAAAAGTCACTTCATCCACTGAATATCCTGGAGGAAGGGATAGAGATTAATAGGTCTCGTAATGATAAAGGAAGCCAATCAAATATGTGATTGTTTTTGCGAAGATTTACTCACTTTGATCAAATTTATCGTTGTTTCAGACAGATCTCCATTATTTTACAGTTCTCCTCTTGTCATTCGCATTTTCTCTCTCACATTTCTCTCTAAACGACTTTTGATAGCATCGTTCTTTTCCTTCAGAAGACGAAACCGTTCATTCAAACGTCTCATATTCATTCGATAATCGTATGTCTCTTCATAATAATGAACCACCGGTATCTCTTTTCTCACATAGTCTCGTGCGCATCGAAATCCAACATTTTCAGATGTATATGATTCTGGTTGTCCCATGCGTGTGCTCGCGCGTATCCACTGTTCTCCTTCACCGAATGGACAATCAACAAAGGAGCCTCCTTTGAGAACGTACAAATGCTCCCATGCAGCTCGTGGTGCCAAGTGCCGCCCGTGGTACATTGTACTGGTCCATTCCCAAGCGTTTCCAATCATATCAATCATTCCAGCTGTATTTTGAGCATGAAAGGCATTCACTGGCGACAGCCCTTTATAACCATCACGACCATGATCGTCAGTTGGAAAGAAACCCTGCCAAGAGTTCATTCGATGTGATTGGTACCCGTCGCCCCATGGAAATCGCCATCCTTTGTCGTTGAGTCGTGCAGCGTATTCCCACTCGTTTTCCGTCGGGAGTCGCTTTCCAAGCCACTCACAATACAAGGCAGCATCACCGATGCTGACATGTACCACTGGATGCAAAAGTCGACTTTTGACGTGACTCCCAGGTCCATACGGCATGTCCCATCGTGCACCATATACTCTTCTCCACCATGGTTGATCTATCGTCTGCATAGGCAGACTTCTTGCTGTCTTTGTCTCGTGACCCATAAAAACAAAGCTATAAGTATTGATGTCGGCTTCTGTTCGAAAATATCGCGTTGATTCAATGAATTTCTGAAACTGATGGTTGGTAACAGGATATTTGTCGATCTGAAAGTCGCCTACTTTAGAGAAGCGTTGAGGATGTTCACCGGTGTCTGCATATTGTGGACCGTGATAACCCATGAGTCGTGTACCTCCATGGAAAGTAACCATATCTTCATCAAAAGGAAGCCTTTCGTCTACTTCGTCATCATCGAATTGTGAGACAATTGCCCGAAATCTCAAAAGCAGCACAAGCCCAAAGTAAAACCACAGCATTCTTTGATTGTCTTACGACTAAATGGTGGCAATTGTAAGTTCTAATGAAATATATTTGAGGAAGGCAAATGCCATTGAAGACATGATTTCTCAAGCTGTTGTGTATTGATAGAGATTATACGTGACACGGAGTTGGAACCACGTTTGAATTGACGGACAGGATTAAAGGTCCCATCTGTTTTGGAAGGATAAAGATATTATATTGCCTAAGTTTCTTAAACACACGAATCAGACGCTTTAAACTTAGATGTGTACAATAAAGCAAGTAGAAAATTTATCTCTTTTATAGTTCAAAAAGTTCAAAAGGCTGGAGTATGAATACCTCAAAATGAATTTCCTCCAGAAATTTTAATTAGTTGCGTTGATGCAAGTTTTGGTATGTACTGCACATGCGCTCTTAAATTATATCACAATACATGCATGCATTTGCATGCTCTTTAATACTGCAAAACTCATGATTGACTCATTTAGTCTATCTAGAGTGATACTTCTTCATTTTCCAATTTTTGTGTCGATTGATGGAATTTTCTCGTTCTTAGAAATATTGTCAAACTTGTCTATAATGAATGTTGGCAGCGGTCTACGTAGACTTGAATAAGCCTCAAACGTCGGCCGGCAGCTGGTTGCAACCCTAATTTTCAGAATGAGATCATTACACATGGTTGGAAAATACACAAAGGACCAGTTCTATAATGCACATTTTCTATTATTTTTGAAAAAAAGTCATATTAGAAAAGTTATTAAGGGGATTCCAATGCCAGTTCGACAAATATCTTTGAAGGCAAAACATGAATTGAACATGCTCGGAAGAAAGACAATCAAAATGAGACGCATAGGCCTAAATGTGCGATTCTTCGAGTACAATTCTATGTATTTACTATTCAAAAAGAACTACATTCATTAAGGCTAATCCTGTTCTGCTTTGAAATTGATGAAATTCACGCCAATACTTGTGAGGACCTTTCCTTTCTACTAAAGCATTCACTGGCTTTAGTCAATACTTGTGGGGACCTTTTCTTTTTAGTACTAATCTAGTTACTAAAATTCATTTAATAATTCGATTATTTTATGTTAAACGAATTTTCATTGCAGATAAGTCGCATACTCGGAAAAATGACATAAACAACTTCTGATGAGTCTCAGAATGTCAGTATAAAAAACTTCAATGAAAATTTGATTTTATCAGACAAAGAATAATCATGTGCATGCTTGTCTACCATGTACGTGTAGGTTTGGAACCGGCCGCAGCCCCAAGGATTGTGAAGACCGACTGGCTACTCATTCTGCCGGTCAACCAGCTACTTCATTTAGGCCTTTGTAGACCGTTGACAATATTGAATTCATTCTAGAATAAGCTGTTTAGTCAGTGAAAAGAAATACAACATCGTAGGAGCATGTAATGCAACATATTGATAGAAGAGTTATGGTATATGCGCATTAATTTTGCGAACCGCTTGATGCGCTGATCGATGAAAATCATTAACTTCTGCATTCAGCTTCAAACTTGGCATTTTCTTAAAGAAAGTTTCCAAAATCGTATATTCGAGCCTGGATGAACTTTGCCAAAAATTACGTACTCTTCAGCCTATCTATCGCTAAAGTTATTCCATATCTCGAAATGTAATGAACGATGCAATTTCAATGCAACCACATGTGATACCAAAGTATTTGACAGTGAATCATGTGAGCACAATGTAATTTTCGAATACATGTTTAAAAAAAGATGGAAACATATGCTTGCGTTTGTCTTCAATTCAACATAGAAATTGGATAAAAATTTACAACTAACTTGTAAATTAGAAAATCTCAAAAGTTGTTAATAAGAGTCCGACAGTTCTTTCTCAACAGCATGAAGGTGAGAGCTGCAATTGTTCGAAAGAAATTTGAACCGAACTTTTTTATAACCTTTTTAAAAGTTTGACAATATTTCTAAGAACGAGAAATTTCCATCAATGGACACAAAAATCAGAAAAAAGAAGTATCACCTTAAGTAAAAAGATGACCGGCAGTGCAAATTTTAAAGTACAAGATGATGCAATCACTGCTTTCATCTTCGTCATTAACAATTGATCATATTTAATGCATCTTTTTCTGAGAAATGCAAGTCAATGATATCGGAGCAATTATCAGGTATTTCTATTGATTTATTTTGGCTAACACAATTCAACATCATTATGCCCTAAACAGCCTCTAAATCTGTGTCAACATGAGTCTATTAACTGTATGTTCTGTGCCCATCTTCATCGCCGTCCCTCAATATTTTCCATTAATTTACTATCTCCGATTTTTAATACACGCTTCCTTAGACATAGTTACTTCCATCCTAGCGGATATATTCTGTGCGCCTTCTTTTGTGCACAATGAAAAGGCTTAATATGGTGATGACTGACCTAATTTGCAACTACACGCCAATATTCTCGCCGAAGGGTCGGGGGATCAGCAAGCATGTTATAGCACAGGTGTATTGCTCATCAGATTGGTAAATAAGTCATTATGAGCATAATGCTCAATGTTAGTTTTCTATACACGCACAAAAAAGCATATCATCGAAATGCGAATAATTGTCTGATTGCCTACCTGATGATCAAATTGAATGTATATTGATAAGAAGGTGAACATGCACGCTTCTTCGGAAACTCCTACTTATCCGGAAAACCGATAGGCTGACCATTAATGTATTTAATGTATGATGCATACTAATTCAATGATGTCTAGAGGTCTATGTGCACCAACTGCAGTCCTATCCAGTCCGCTACAGAGACTGTAGCTGAACTGAGAGCCCCGGGTGTGTCGACCCGGACCACAAAAATCTTAGCCCGTTGTTTGCATCAGGGCTGTGGAGCCGATGCGTTATCTCATCGGCTCCGGCTCTGGCTCTGGCTCCACGACACTGATGTGAAAGGCTCCGGCTCGGCTCCGGCTCCGACTTCAAATTCAGGTTCTATCTATGCTGGTTATCCTGGATCCGTTGAACGGGTTTTTTGGATAACGGTGTGGCCTTTAGAGGCTTGCTACAATCATCAAATTAGTTTTCATTAACAAGCAACGACAAATATAATATAATGTAATAATGTAATAATGTGATAATATAATGACAAATAACATACTTGTCATATATTTTTGCATAAATTGACTATCTCTGAAAGATAGAATAAAGTTATAGCCAGGATTGGTTAAATTAGATAAAGATCTCCCGCACTGGCTAAATATAAATTGGCATAGCCTGCAACCAGTCTACTACGAGGCTACATTAAATAAGACCACATGAGTGATGATGATATACCTAATTAGCCGCCACAGGGGCCGAATAGTAGTATAAGCTTTTTAACAAAGCTTGAATATGAAACTGGATAGCGTGTGCCTATAAATAGCTTATAGGGCCTGTATCTACTCGAACATGGAAAGGGTATCGGCTATATAGCCAAATATACCGTATCAATAAAGATATCAATTGCTTTATTGAAAATTAAAGTGTATATAGGCTAGCTTAGGTTGTTATTGTTATTTGTTATTGCCTTTATTCAATGGTCTGTTGGTCCATGAATAATATGATCGGTGGGTAGCCCACGACTCATCATCTGTAGAAATTGTAATTTAGATAGCCTCATTGCAGTGTAGGCTAGAAATGTACAATTGAAAATTATACTTAAAAAAATTAAAAATATCTAATTTAGGACAAGTTTTGTAATTCTATGCAGCATACTTAATAAGTTAAGGCCTAACTTACATTATATTAATTTCGTATTTTTCATTATGGCGTTAAGTTGCACTAAATAATTCATCAATGATTCATGTATATTATTATATTCAATTTATGTATAACACATTACCACTATTCCTCTGATGATGGTTAGGCTGATGAAACTGAACTCGGAGTATTACACAGTATGTTGCAGGGTGCTATGCATAATAAAAATTTGACTGCGAGCACCGAGCAGAAATCCCATCTACTTTGCTAGCTTTCGAATGCGCGTGCGGTTTAATGTCACAGACAATAGAAAAGGGAGGTTAAAAGGCGCCTTTATTGAGAGCGTCTCAGCCTTTTTTTATTGTTTACATATAAGTCAGCATGATATCAGCATAAAGTGTTCACAGACGGAAAAAATAATAATGAAAATTCTTGAAATCCGCAGGTCTATGACATTTGGGGAAATATTATTACACGATACGGCTCTTGTGCAGTCCTCCCCCCCCCATTTTTTCTCTGGTCAAAAGATGCAGCACCATTGGATGTCCGTTTCAGCATCACCGGTTTGAGTGAAGCATTCCGTGCTGTTGTAAAAATCTACGTGGGTAACTGCGATGTCATGGTCGCAAACTTCGTCAGCAAGTCAACATTGTAATTTGCCTTCGGGTTTTTCGCATTGAAATATACCCTTTGAATTTTGAAGTCAAAGGAAATTCATTGTGAATGAGATACCTTTAAAATAATAGGGCGCTACTAGAAGTGGCTGGGTCGCTTATTGCTATAGCCATGTGAGGACTTGTAGTCAGGTCATTCGTGTGAGTGTGAAGAGTTATCCCTCCAATCAAAATTGATCAAATTGAATAATCGATTGTTTTGAAAAATGTAGGTATGGGGGGGCTGCACAAGAGCCTACAATACAATCTAAGGAAATTGGCATTGTCACAGATGCCAGTAGCTTCTGCCAGTAGCCATACCGATAGATGATAGCCTACATAGTAACCGTATTAGATTTAAGACATTGCGCAAGAAATGTAGCTATATTATCTTTGCTGACTGAACTGGAAATGTGTACATAAATGACTGGCGACTTGTCTCTAGGAATCTACAATCATCTAGCAAGTTTTCAAATTAATGGATTTTGGAGAATACGCTGTCAATATGGAAATTAGTCTTAAGAAACATATGCAATAAAAAAATATTACACATGTGTGTAAATATATAATATATATAATACAAAAGAAGGCGGCAACTGCAACGAAAGATATCGTGGAGGACAGATCATTGGTATACTTAAAAGACATATCTTTAGATTTCAAATGATTTAATTTTTATATGATGCCAATTAATAACTTTCAAAATTCTAGATTTATATCAAAGCTCAAACTATCGGAGCCGGAGCCGGAGCCGGAGCCTTTGTGATAAATCGGCTCCGGCTCCGGCTCCGACCAAAACCATCGGCTCCTTAAGGCTCCGGCTCCGGCTCCACAGCCCTGCTTTGCATGCACAGTGACATGACAGTAAATGTAAAATAAACGCATAATAGGAAGTATAAGTAAATGAAGTAATAAAAGCAAACCCATGAAATGTAAAAGAAGTAATTTGCCTCAAAATCAATCAACCTGAGCATTCATATTATTAAAATGTCAAGAGGGTAACATGGTTCAGTGGCAGCATCAATTCAAAATTCAATGAATGAAATTGAATTGGCTCAAAATCACATAGTAAATCACACATTCTCAATGTAAATGCAGTTGGCTGGCCCGGGGGATTGTCAGACAAGACGGGTCTGCATAGTTTATAATATTGAGACGTTTTCCATCACCCTTATATGGAAAAATATGATAGGGTCGTTATGTGTACTTCATTTTGTGTGCAGTTTTGTGCATTCATGGGTCCACGTACGTTTAGTCCGAGTAATTGTCATGAAAGGATTAGACATTTTCCGGATGCGCGAATAAGTAACCCTATTCTTCACTATATCATGAGATTTTGTGGCCTCATATTCCGGTTGCTTGCAATGAAGTGCTAGAATTTTGTTGGTGGATACTCAGTTGAAGGTGAGACTATTACATAATTTCAACAATTGACCTGAGTTTTTCTGTAAAAACAAATAGTGTTGTCCTGAACTTCATGATATGCACATCTTACTTGCTGTACCCATCAGCGAGACTAAGAAATTGGCTTTGCTGGATGTTTTAGAACCTAACCAGGTTCTAAAGCGTTGGGAAGAATACGCTAAGCAGCTTTTCGGTTCAAATTCACCGGTTTTTCATCAGGAGATGGTTACTACGCCTCCAGCAGAAAAGAAGCCTGTTCCGCTGCTTGCAGAAGTCCAGAACGCGGTAAAGAAACTGAAAATGGGCAAGACTGCAGGTCGTGACAATGTGCCTGCGGAACTCGTCAAGTTCGCTGGAGACTTTGCCGCAAAAAGTCTTCACATGCTTTGTGTGAGGATTTGGGAAATGGAACGTTGGCCAGACGATTGGAAAGAGCAATAACTCGTATTACTGCACAAGACTGGCAATCCCAAAGAGTGTGGCAATTATCGCACCATACTGGCAAAGTCCTCCTCAATATACTGCTGGACCGCCTGCGCATGAAGATCGAACAGGAACTCCCAGATGAACAAGCAGGGTTTCGAATTGGCAGAGGCACCGCAAATATGTTGGCAACCCTAGAAGTCATTATTGAAAAGGTGAATGACATGTCATGTGGAGCGGTTATAACTTTCATTGATTATTCCAAAGCTTTTGACAGCGTGAGCCACGGTCAGCTCTGGGATATCATGTCTACTTTTGAATTCCCTGATCACCTCGTCAACCTGATAAATTCCCTCTACTGCAATCAGCAAGGAGTTATTCGTTGGAACAGAGACCGAACCAAGCAATTTCCAATCAAAAAGGGTGTGCGTCAATGATGTATTCTATCACCGCATCTTTTCAGTTTGTATACTGAGCAAATCATGAGAGAAACCGATTTTACGAACGCTGGCATCAATATCGGAGGCAGATAAATAAGCAATGTCAGGTATGCCGATGACACAGCTTTGATAGCCAAGAACATGAGTGAAATGCAGATGGTTGACCAGGTAAATGCCGCAGGAATTGAGAGGTCGCTGAAGCTAAATGCAAGGAAGACAAAAGTAATGCAAGTCGGTTCAACACGTGATGAAGATAGCACAATCACAGCTGGGGCTGAGACTGTTGCAGAGGTTGATCGCTTCAAATGTATTGGCTCTATCAAGAAAAATGATGGAAGTTGCACAGAAGTCGTCCGTGTGAGAATAGCTATGGCTAAGGCGAAGATGACCAGACTGAACAAGCTATGGGCAGATAGGGCAATACCAACAAAGCTCAAGATGAAATTTGTGAAGACGCTTGTGTGGCCAATTCTATCATATGGAGCGGAAGGATGGACGCTGAAAACTGCAGACCAGAAACACATCAAAGCTGCCGAAATGTGGTTCTGGAGGAGAATGTTGCGCATAAATTACAGAGAGCACCGAACGAATGCCAGCATCTTCGAGCAACTGGCCACTACCCCTATGTTACTTCGACACATTCGGAAAAGGAAACTCTCCTTCTACAGTCATCAATGCAGTGAGGGAGGATGCCTTTTAACGAGTCCTCTCCTGCAAGGCAACATGGAGGGCAGCCGGCGCAGAGGAAGGCCCAGGACGCAGTATGTCAACAACATCATGAAATGGACCGGACTCAACATGTACGAATTGTACGAACGTACGAACGAATGTACGAACGCGTGAGCGAAAACTGTGGCGTGCCATCTCCAATGGGTCGGCCGAAGTTCAGCAATGAATATGCCGCATAAAGTAAAGTAAGTAAGGATGTTTCACTAACTTCCCAACGGAACCACATTTATGTTTTAAAAAACTTAAATTTTCAAAAACAACTGCGAATTTGTGGGAACTGTAAACAGATTCGTTCGTGTATTTCATTGTAGAGAAACAATTGAAAAAAATAGATACGAATGATGCATAAACTAAGGCTGCAAAAGTGTGTGGTCGACACAGTGTAGCTTGAATAGAATCACATGCCGTAAAGAAGGTTCCGCTAACTTCATACACACTCCGCAAATCCCATTTCGTTGGAATTAAGTTCAGAATTGTCACATTATTCCGCTACCTACTTTTATTCCTCTCTCATCGATTGTTGATGACCAAAATTCCATCAAAAACAAATGTCAAGGAGCAAAGTTGATGACTTTCTCCTGATAATGCGAGAGAAATGAATGACGGGCAAAATGGATGGTCAGGAAGTAATGGTACAAAGTATATATCAAAAGTCACGTTTCTGTGTTTTAATAGGATCACAAATTTCTGATATAACAAACAAGTCTGCGTGTATCTTTAGAGAGATCAGCGTGGACAGTATCTACGATCATCCATTCAGCATGAGACATCTGAATATATCAAGCAAATTATTTTCATGTATCTTCTACTTGGTCTACATGCATTTACACAACTCAAACAACTGACGTAGCATTTGCTTTAGCCAAGTCGCTAGATGCAGTCAAAGTTCATGAACAGGGTACAATTGCTATTAAATATTGTCATTCAAGGGATCAATATTCTTACGGTATTATTTTTTGGGCTTATTATCTTTTAGAAGAGCGTATTAAATGATGGTTTTAATTGTTCTGTAATGAGATTTAGTATTAGTAGTAGTAGCGTATTATATTATAAAATGAAAGTCACAAAAGAATTTATACAGTAAGATACAAGAATTGACAAGATGTAAGTATGCATGAGTTGGTCAAGGAAGGTTGCATGACTTTCAAAATAAATAAAAGTTAACCTTTATTAGCCGAACGTTCCATTTTTGGAACATGTTTTTATACCGAAATATTAAGTACAGTAAGCGATAATCATTGCAATATTTCAATACAGACATTCCTATCAGACTTCATAGATATTGAAAATGTCTTCAACTTCCCTTTGGTTGTCTTTCAAAGCTGACAAAATATCTATGCAAAATAACATTTTTAAGGAAAAAATGACTTTTTTGCTTTTTTACTTGCACAACGAAGTTAAAATTCCTCTAACATAATACAATCATTTTTACTTTATCTAGATGTCTAACATCATATAGCTGTAGAAAAAATTGTGCGAAAATGCATTGCAGTGGTGTCGGAGCATTATCTATGTGGTCCATTATTGGAACGTTCGCCAAATAAAGTACAAAATTATGAAATCTTGCGATATTTTGAGAATTAATCTGCTGACTGAAATCGAAACGAAGATGTTAATCCACGTACTAAATTTACTTCTGTATTTCATTAACACATCATGCTTCAACAATATAGTGAACAATAGATCCACATGAGCAAAATCACATTATTATACGAGTAACACAATAGGCCATAAGTTGAGTCATTGGCGGGTATGAAGCGGTATGAAGTACTTTTCATGCAATAGTTTTTGACACTTCTTGCAAAATTTAGTGGTATTTTTAGAACATACTACACAACGACCCTGTTTACCTGCTTGTGCAATTAAATGGAATGAAGGATCAAAGCGGACACTCTCCACCAACCTTACTGTGGGACCACCAAGGCGTTGTCGCGCGGGGTGTTGCTTTAGAAGTGTCATAGTCACTTCTCGAAGAAATTCAAGATGACTTATTAACGCATCTGGATTCAAATGACGATATACACGCCAAGAAGCTACAACACAAGTGTTGATGACATTTTTCCACAGATTCCACCACCATTTCGTACCATTGATCGTAGGCCGGTAAGATCCGAGGAGTCTGTTGTAGAGGTCCACGCCGCCCATATATTTGTTGTACATTTTTATGGCGCAAGGTTGGCGAATATTTATCCGTTCTTTGTCTCTTGATGAATAACGAGAGCATTGCTACAGAGGGTTACATTCAAACACATTGGAAGCAACATTCACAACACGATTGTCGTTCCAGGCAATAACTAGTACTTTTCCTGTCGATCTAATTTCATAGGCCCCGCGCTCATTTTTCCGAAATAACTTTTCCTCTTGTAATGGACACTTTGCAGTCCTATTTCTTCGGATCGTGCCGGTAGCTCGAATATTATCGTCTGCTAATTTCTCCAACAACACAACAGAAGTAAAGAAATTGTCAAAAAATAGTGATGTTGCTGCGGGTATTGACACACATCGATGCATTGTCGGACGACTCTTTCACCAAGAGGAGTTAGGGTCGCGCTCGCGCTCGTAGCTCGACCACAATACATGTCTAGGAAAAAGGGATAGCCATCTGGACTACGCTAACTGACTGCTCCAATAGAAATACAACACATGAATCTTATTATGCTGAGATTCCATATACTGTACGGTTGCTTACGGAGGTGGTGTTAGAACGCTTCTTTGTCTCACTCTTTTATCACCATTCATTCTACATACTTCTGTAGGGGCTACATGTAAAAGATAAGATGGTCGGAGAACTGCATTAGACAGTACTCAACAGTGAAATATCGCAGTGTTGTAAAAACTCGCGGCGGACATCAAATAGAATAGAGAGCGTTGTGCCATCTTTAACCGTCATACATAATAAAGTATTGACAGATGAGTAGAGATAGAAATAAACAGATGCTGAACTTTCTGTCGGACTGAACCTTTAGTTTGACCTACTACGGATTGGCGCAGGACAAGCTTTTTGAAACGAGAAATCTCACACCTATAGAAAAAGCCGCAAGAAATATAAAGTTAATGTGTGTTTCGATGAAAATCACCATTTCCAATGATAGACTTTGAATGGAAGCAGAATTTAGAAGTCTTTGACAGCATCAGATTTTTCCTAATTTTGTAGTTTAAGTGGCGAACGTTCCATTTTTGGAACAGGTATATATAACAAGAAGGAATAAAGATTTTCAATAATTTATGACATGCTTAACTTTAATCCTCCAAAGATAATAGAAATATGACAAAACAACATCATAAATATAATTATGCTGGGAGCCGTCTAATAAAGATTAATCAAATAATTTCACTGAGAATCGCACAGAGATGCTGCCCAAGGTAGAAAAGAAACAAATTTGCGAGCAGTCTTACATAAAGGCAATCTGAGTTGTCTAGAAAACGGTAGACGAGAAGCCACAATATGATGAGAGAGATGGATGAGAAGAGAACTTTTCTGGTTGTTCCAGTAATCGACTTGTATACATAATGCGCTTGTGCGATGTATCTGGAAACGTGTGACACGTACAAGAATCACTGCAAATTAATTTGTGGGAGCGTCTTCGAAACTTCTCAAGTTTTTGAAGGAGAGCCGACGGCAAGCAGCCCAAAGCATGAGTGGCATATAATAATAGAGATGTTATGATGCTGTGGTATATCTGAATAAGGTTCGCATTCAACACTGTATATTTCATGCACCTTATGATATGCAAACGTTGAGAAGCAGTTCTTAGAATGCTCGAGACATGAGGGTTCCACGTCAGGCGATCGCCTAGTGTAACACCCAGTATCTTCACTGATCCTACATTTGTGAATCCTGTGCTGTGATCCATAACAGGACGTGCATCCGATCGAGTGGAGCAAATGCTCAGATGTTTACATGCATGTTCTCAGTAGTTGAAATGTGCAGAAATATTCATTTAACTTTAATAATTGTGCATCTATTACGCTTCACCTTCTAATCTGCAAAGTGCAAGCAATAAACAGGGAAATATTCAGACTAATTATCGTTTTTCATTTATTCGGATATGCAGGTGGACCTACAACATATTGTGATGCTACAGTTGTGTTATGAAGCTGACAATATTTCGTTTGCATGATGTCTACTTTGGTATTTTCAACTGTCAAGTGCTCTCCGATAAAAATGATGCAACAATAAGCATTAAAACCGGGGACAAATGCGCATTCTGTGTAAGGTTATTATTGTTCATCCACATGTAATTAACTGAACAGACATTATGAAATCTCATGAAACAGGAAGGCTCGTTGAGTGACGATCTCCTGATTTACACAATCATCTGTTTAGCATTCACTGAAGTGCTTGTTATGATGGGGAAAATCCAATATTCTCTCCTTCGATTTATTGACAAGTTTTTAATAAAATGATTTAAAAACAACCGGCGCTTCGTGCCGCAGACACTTCTGAAGGGCTTAGATAAAATATAGTTTCGATGCTATATATAGTTTCCCAGGTTAAATATGCCGCAATAAAGCTGAGTTCATATAAAAGTGTTCAGAAATTTGGGAGCTCGTGTTTTCGGTTGATGCTTGGGCGTAGAGACTTAATCAGGCGAGCTTCGGTCAATCTGCAATCTACGGCGTTCTGGCTAGTGTCGATCAAACAACTGCGTAGTTTGAAATTGTGACGTCATCACAGTTATGAACTTTTCCATTATGTTCGTATAGGGCATTCTTATTGTTCTTATTTATTAGGTCTAATAATATAATCTCGAAATCATAAAAGCAGAGACCAAATTCTTAAAACGGGATGCGCAATTCAAAAATGATACTGAAATGATTCGCAGTACTAAACACTTTCTGTCTGATAATGCTATCGAAGCCTGATCCTCTGACAAAACTAACAGATTTGTCGTAGTAAACTCCGCATCTCTATCTGAACGCACAGAAAATATCCTAAAGGATGTAACTAATTATTGTAAGATAGACTCCAACAATGTTACTAAAATTGAGAATCAAGCGAATGCTATCATTCGCAACACATGTAGTCATATTTTTCAAAAATCTGACTTCGAAAAATTATTAGCCTCAGGAAGTCACCCGGCCTCTTTCTATGTTAAAATAATGGACCACAAAGATAAAGATGAAGAAAATCATTACCCCCTTAGACCCATTGCATCGAGCATTGATACCCCTACCTGCAAAATTGACTGGCTAGTCACCAGAATACTAAGTCAGCTAATCCAATTTGTGCACACAAATATTAAAAATTCCATCTCCCTGATCGAACAACTGAAAACTTTGAATATTGTTAGCAACCCTAATAGCACATTTATCTCACTGGACGTCATCAACTTATACCCAAGTATCCAAATCAACCATGGAATTGAGATAGTATCGAACTTTCTCAAAAACCATTGGAATAGTATCGATACTTTCCCTCGCTTATGATGACGTGCATAAGTGTCTAAAATTCGTTTGCTACAATTATTATATACAATACAATGACATAGTCTACCAACAAATTAAAGGCTGCCCAATGGGGGCTCGATTCTCACCACCATTCGCGATCATATACATGTACTGTATTGAACAAGAAGCCCTTGAAATCCTTGAGAAAAATTACAATATAACTCCCCACTATTACGCGCGGTACATCGATGATATCATCCTTGGCCCTATAAATAATAATGATAGTGAAACTATAAATAGAATCACCGAAGTATTCAACTCCGTGTCCCAAGACATCAAATTCACTGTAGAAGTGCCCAATAGTAAATCCCTGAATTACCTCGATGTCAGCATAGAGATCAATAATAATGAAATAGAATATGACTGGTATGTTAAAAGCATGCACTCAGGCATATCCCTAAACAAGCAAAGTTGGGTACCACACCACATAAAAACTAATTACATAAGAAATAGTAAAACTAGCGTCACCAACAGATGATCGGATCAAAAGAAAGCAGATGAAGCTTTGTCAAAACTGAACGACAGGTTTAAGCAGAACGGTTTTTCCAACCGTGATCTTTCCAAAATTAATAATAAAAATAAAAAACACGCTGATAACAGCTACATCCCCTGCAAACTGAACTTTGTTAGTGATGCGTGTAATCGCAAATTAAATAAACTCATAAAACAATGCGACTTACCGATAAAACTCGTAAACAAACCAGGCCCTACCTTAAAAACTGCAGTTAATAGTAGAAAAAGGAATAATAAGCATATGCAATGCCATATCTGCTCATTGCTACCCAATAACCGGTCTTGTTCTGACCGGTATGTAGTTTATAAAATGACCTGTAAGATTTGCAACGATTTCTACATTGGCCAGACTAACCGACCTTTCTGGAAACGCTATAATGAATACAAGAGAGACCTAATAAATAAGAACAATAAGAATGCCCTATACGAACATAATGGAAAAGTTCATAACTGTGATGACGTCACAATTTCAAACTACGCAGTTGTTTGATCGACACTAGCCAGAACGCCGTAGATTGCAGATTGACCGAAGCTCGCCTGATTAAGTCTCTACGCCCAAGCATCAACCGAAAACACGAGCTCCCAAATTTCTGAACACTTTTATAAGAACTCAGCTTTATTGCGGCATATTTAACCTGGGAAACTATATATAGCATCGAAACTATATTTTATCTAAGCCCTTCAGAAGTGTCTGCGGCACGAAGCGCCGGCTGTTTTTAAATCATTTTATTAAAAACTTGTCAATAAATCGAAGGAGAGAATATCGGATTTTCCCCATCATAATGAACAACCTCCTGTACATGAACATCAACTGAAGTGCTTGATTAAAGCGCATCTGATGACATTGATAATCACCTGAAAGTTCATTCCTGAAGGCAATCAAAATCAATTGCTTTCAAGGGTACTTTTCACTACTGCTATGCACCTCCCCTTAGACTATTTGATTATACTCACAGTATTACTGAAATGTTTATTTATGCCTTGAAGACCTCGTTAACCTCTTGAGGATTCTGTTCATTGTATCAAGTGCCGCGGATGATAACAGCCTAATTGCTGAGTTGGTGCAGATTCAATGTAAATAGAACGGGCACAGAGGCTGCCTTTTCATTTGTGCAACTCGGCCAAAGACAATGGAATATTGCGTAGTCTTTGAACTCGAATGCGAAAGTTGGCTGCGTCAACTTAGGTTGTGAGCGAGTTTTTGGAAAACATGACTTACCCGGAAGTAATGATAATGGCGAACGACTGGTGAGTTTCTACGACTCAAATGACATGGTTATCGGTGGTACTTTGTTTGAACATAAAGACATTCACAAGTAGACCTGGACTTCTCCTGAAGGCAAGACACGCAACCAAATTGACCATATTATAATGTCTGGCAGCAGAAGAGGATCCTTATTGTATATGTTAGAACATACAGAGGGACAGATGTTGGAAATGATCATCAGTTGTCAGTGGCCCACATACAGTTGAAATTAGAGGCAAAGCCGAAGGTAAATCAAGTGAGTCAATCAATGGCAGCAGAAGCGGAGAGAGATGTCGGCGGGAAGAGGTGCTGGTGTGAGTGCTGCATATAAAATTGTGAAAGAGATTACAGGAATTAAGACGAAAGGAAGTAGAATGTCAGTGAAAGACAAAGACGGAAACGTGGTTACAGGACAAACCGAAATCAAGTCGAGATGGCGAGAGCACTTCGAAGAAGTCATGAATAGGGCCGCGGTACCAACAGAAGAGCGACTAGACATTCCGGTGGCGTAAGTGGACTTACAAATGCTAGACGGAAACATCAGTCATGAAGAAGTTGTTAAGGCACTTGCGAAACTGAAGAATTGGAAAGCACCAGGACATGATGGAATAACAGTAGAGATGCTGAAAGCGGTCGGCCTGATGGCTCCCAGAGTCTTAACTAGGCTTTTCAATCAGATATGGAAAACCGAGCGAATCCAGAGAGATTGGTTGGTGGGGATCATAATTAAGCTGGCAAAGAAAAGTGATCTAAAGGAATGCACCTACTGGCGTGCTAACACATCGTTGGTATATATATATATATATATATATATATATATATATATATATATATATATATATATATATGTGTGTGTAAAGTACTCTGTCTCGCAGTTTTGAGTAGATTACATCAGGCCGTGGATGAGACACTTCTAGACGAACAAGGTGGTTTCAGAACGGGCAAAGGTTGCTGTGATCAGATTTATGTATTATGACATATGCTACAGCAGTGCGGGTAACATAGGACACCTCTAATTATGCTGTTTGTGGACTTTGAAAAGGCGTTTGTTAGTGTGGACAGAGAAGCATGGAGCATCTTACGATAGTATGGTATACCTGACAAATATGTGCGAATTATCCGAAATCTGTAAAGTCAATGCAGGTGAATGCCTCTCTGATGAATTCCCAGTTAACTCAGGGGTGATGCAGGAAAGTTCATTGTCTCCCATGCTGTCTACCATTGTGATTGACTTTTTGATGAAGAATACAATCGATATGCATATAAGCAAGCGGTTTACAGAGGACAGAAGTTAAACGCTTGACTGACCTAGAGTATGCTGACGATGTTGTACATGTACGTCTGACTCACATTATTAATGGTGCTTCGCCTAAGGTTAGCCCTTGCTAATTTGATCAGAAAGTAGAGGAAATGCAAGCAACATATAAACATATAACAACATAACAACATATAAAAATTTCTCTGAAGATGCAGTGCGCGGTTCCTTTCATATTCTTCAAGCAACGGAGGGAAAACCACGATTGACCGGTGTAGTCGTCATTATTCCAGCGACAAGTTTCGACCGGTGCTTTGGTCCCGATCACGCAACCGGCGTGATAACTTTTTCCTGACTTCGACTTTCATGTGAGATATATTTTTCATATTATAGCATTACAGAACATAAAAAGATAGTATCTCATTGAATTCTTACTTATTACTATATTGAAAAGTAGCCATTTTGTACGCATGTCTGGAAAATCTGCTGACTGATCGGCGAACCCGAATGAAGCATAATCTAGTACAAGCGATATCATTTTTGAAGTCAAATAATTCTCTTCAATATAGCTCTTGTTATTCTATCTTTGACAATTTTCTCAGCTTTAGGCCGATCGAGCGCCTAATGACTGACACACAGTCTACCCCTAACCCAAGCGCTAGCCTTTTTCTTATGGTTTGGTATACATGTATATAATGCAAGTGTTCTCATTATACATTGTACATTTTTTTATTCAAAGCTCCATTGCCTTATTTGTTTGTAATTTAAATTCCTTTATACAGTGGCGTCGCGTGCTCCCAGACCATAAGCCTTCGCTCCATAGTGGATTCCTATATTTCTACAGCAGACAGCATGAACTGCATAAAATAATTAATTTGACGCTATCTTCAGTGAATTCAGTGAATTTTCAAACACTTGTACAAGTAAATGAACATTCAAGTCATGCTGGCATCCATGACTACAGAATGAAATGAAATGATGTGAGAAAAAGATAATGATATTTAAATTAAAGGTACACTGAAGTCCATAGACTACCCAATGTAGACTATTCTGCATGTGAATTGTGATTCACTGTGAGTCCTATGTGACGGCCTCTTTTTCTGAACAGCCTTATAAGCATGCAACCCTAAGCTGATTGTTGGTCAACGCGACTCTTGTTTTCCCAAGATTTTAAACGTCGAATGACAATGAAAATGTGATGTTGATTTCTCACATGACGCTTGATCACCTTGGTGAGATTACTATAGAGAACATTCACTCTCGAAGAAGCTCTCGCCAACGCTAGACTCTGATGTGTTTATTGTAGCCTGTCAATCACTTACATGTTTCAAATTTAGGGCTGCTAAAATGTTTTTTGTGCTCCTCCTCATATTCTATCCCTTGAGAGTGATTTACTTTTTATTTCAATGCCATGAACTTCGTGTACGATGTTTTGAATTTTCTGCACAATCCATCGGACGACTGGCCGGTGTAGAAAATAACCACTGTTGAAATCGACGCCGTAAGCATAATATCACCAATATGCCTTGAATCATTATCTCTGGCTGAATCACACATCAATTATGGAAACTTCATCGCTGTATCTTTCAGGGGCTTCTCACCTTCCGATCCGACATTTACCCATTGGTGAACGCAGACACGACGATTCAACGCGTCATCATCTTCTCCAAAATTTAGCGAAGCCACGAATAGGGAAAATTTGCGCCTCTCTCTATCTGAATCTATGGATTTATAAATAGATCTTTTCTTTCATTGTTGCTATGTACTTGCTTCTGCGTTTCCATCGGGAGAAGACGATCGAGCTAAGCGCACACGCTCCACATATCACACAAACACACAAATATCTGTGATTTGCTGTGAACACATCTCCGTCTCATTGTGTGATTGCTTGAAGATCCCTGCAGTTAACAGCTGAGCGCTGGGGCTCGGAACGTATTTGAGAGTAGTGACTTGAAACTGTTAAGTGTATGTATAGTTGTAAACGTAAAGATGCTCTCAAAAAATATTAAAACTATTTGAACCTTTGCTTTATGAACGCAAGTAATTATTTTTGGGTATGCGGCGAAGGCCTCGCAGGCACGGAGACGACGCCACTGATAATGAGAGATACCCTACTTTTTAAGTCATTTTTATGCCTTAAAGCATTGAAAAGCCTTTACATTCATGAGCAGAAGCGCTCCGACCAGTCTCACCAGTTATAGTCACCTAACCAAGGCTGCGTGCCACTATGTTCAATTTACTATTCGTTGGACATTAGATGTACTCGTATATTGGGACATAGGCATACACCGAAATAATGACCTCTTTAGACCTATCAGTATGCTCCATGATGTGCTATATTCCAACAAGATTAAAGTATTCAAAATACTTTCGAATAGATAGCAAAGAAACATGATCTCGATCCGATCTCAACTAGATACTTAGCAATGTCTTTTAGGTAGGTTTTGCGAATAAATACAAAGATTTAATTTCATTTGTTCAAAGTCTGTTGCCATTTCTTTTGGATCTTCAAATTTAGCATTTATGTTGTTTTTCCAGTATAAAGAGTAAAGGTTTCATTGATGTCAGTATGGCAATTATGTCACCATCAGGGCTGGGACCGGTTAATTTTTTGTTACCGGTTAACCGATTCTATTTGTAACCGGCTAAAATCGGTTAAATGAGGATTCCCGGTATTTATTTACTACATTGCTTCATGTTCAGATGATAGTTCAATTGATGCTGTTGTGGTTGCTACCTGCGACTATTATTAAAAGGCTTTGACGTCGCAACCGATTTCAACCGGTTAAGAGAAAGTGTAACCGGTTAACCGATCCCAGCCCTGGTCACCATAAGTTGAAATCACTTTAACTTGGAAACAGTTTATAACAGGGTGTTATGCCAGAAGCTCAGCATTTCTACAGCACTAGACACGTAATTATTGTTGTCGTAAATTAGTTCTGATCACAACGCGTCAATAGCAACAATTCAGGAGAGATATTCTCTTTCATATGTCTGCTTTAAAAATGTTGAAAAAGTTTTTCATTCATTCGTATTATGCAAGTGGAACTATTGATTATGAAACTGCCAATATTTCGTTTTCATAATTTCTGTTTTGATGTTTTTAAACGTCAAGGACTACTAGATAAAATTATGCAACAATCACCTCTTACGAGGACAAAATTACGTCATAAATAAGGTTGCTTTCTGATGATAAATTCTGTTGACATTATCGAAATATTATGAAACATTGATATAATAGAATAGCGGTCAAATGATTTATACAATCATTATTTAATATATCCTATAAGCACATATATACCGGTACTTAGAGAGCACATGATGCATTGACAGTGAAACTCATGAAGAAAATGTAATACAAGAGAAAACATGCAATTACTTACACATGTGGACAATAACTCTCAGTAGTTATGAAAAGGACTAATCGTTACCAGTGGCGTCTTCTCCGTACCTGCGAGGCCTTCGGCGCATCCTAAATAATAATTTACCAACATTTATAAAAATAAAAAGTGTCATCATTCATTATATTTCATTTAAATTCGATAGCTTCTCGTGGTAGCTGTCCGTCTCAAAATCAGACGCTCAACCTTAGAGTGAACAGTTTTGCTGCGCGTGCACGAACCACAGCTGTTTTCTTCCAACGATTAGACACACATGCTAGTCGAGTGTTCAGACGGAGCGAAAGAGAGTTGTATGCGTGTGAGGTAGCAAGCGCACGCGCCGCACCAATACGGGGTTTCCCGATTGACATAATGCTTTGCCTTCTCCAATTTTTACAATGAAATTCTCTGTTATTCTTGATCGAGACTCGGTACCTAAATATAGAAAGGGAAGCGCAACCCAATTGTTCCTGTCCTTTGTTTCAGCAGTAGCAGCTGACTGACGTTCAGACAAGACTGTGATCAGATGATGAGCATTCGCAATGAGTGCACAGTAATGCATCTGACTCGAATACCCAGATTCCGTAGAATTCCATGATTTGTTTTTGCGTGATTGATGTGACGCTATGTTTGGTGCGGTAGTAAGGAGGTAATCACGCCTTTCGTCCGAAGAGAATATACTGAAAAGATGACAGTCGTCAAGCAAGGTAGGCCAACACCTGATTTAAAAATTGAAAGTACTCAAAGAGAAAGAAATAAGAAATACACAAGACATTTTAATGCATCAAAGTTCAAACACATGAGTGGCTGACCAGTCGTGAGAAGCGCAAGAAACTGTTTCCCTTCCTCTTTTTTTCTCGAGAAAATGTGGTCTGGACAGAGAGGTGATATAGTAATCTCAGCTCTTTGAGTAAGGCGGCTAGGCGACATGAGCAATCAACTTCTCACGTGCACATTCACTTGGCCTTAAAAAATGTTCGGGAAATTGTTACTAAAAATTCAGCTTTAATGAAAATTAATGTTATAACATAAAAAATGTCTGGTATAGAAATAGTATTCCAATGCCGAGCGAAGGCTTGTGGTCTGGGAGCACGTGACGCCACTGATCGTTACACTCTCTATATAGTCGTTCTCTAAAAAGCGACGCTATAAAAAAAGATCACTTAATGATAAACTTAACGTCCTGACATTAACTCGCTTTCTGCTTCCAATTATAAAACTTCTGTAATCAAGATAAAGTTATCTTCACATAGCACTTGCTATTTGCTCTTCAGTTTTCAGTTGTCAGATTTCGACCATGAAATAATGAAAATTAAGCAAATTTTGACAAACAATCATTACCCAATGTTTTTGATTGATATACATGCATATACATTTTGACTGTGTACCTGCGCATCATGTTGAAACATTATCTGAAGAGAAAAGATGAAGAAAAAGAAAAATCAATCAATAACATTTTCTATTTTCAAGGACAATTAACTTCCAACTCTGCTGTAGAAGAAAGAGGATTGATGAAGATTGTCAATGATAGTGCATCGTCTTCCCCTGAAACAAAAATCAAAGTATGCGTTTTTTACAAGAACAAGAAATTAAGAAATGCAATTAAAACAAATTTAGACAAGCTGACATCAGACGATAATGCTGTATACCAATGTTCATGTGACGAGGATATTTGTAGCAATATTCAATACATAGGTTATACAACAAATTGTAAGTACGATCTAGGCAACATGAAAACAACGGGTCAATCAAAACTCATTTCCTTGAAGTTCACGACAGAAAGCCAAGAAATCTGTATTCTGCCATGAGGATCACATTCAAATGCCCCAACAAAAATATGCTCCAAATATTCGAATCCATCATGACAAAAGAAAAATCCCCCTTTCTAAATAAGCGTGACATTGGCCTCACCCGAAATCTGAATGCTATTTAGTCTGCAACTTTCTACGATAAAGCTCAATTCTGCTTGCAGGATTCATCGTAGTATGATGCTATGTCTCTATTTGTATCACTTCATAGTATTCCAGATATCATCTCTCTTTTTGAATTTAGAATTTTTGACATGTAATTACTTTCACAATTTCATCTCTTGAAGATGGTCACTGTACTGTCCGAAACGTTGAACCATTCTTTTTAATAAAATGGTATTCCAAAATTGCAATCAATTATTTAACAACTGAATATATATATATATATATATATCCGTTTTTTAAGAGATGCATATCTCGTCACGAATACATGGCAATGCTTAAGATTTGCAATCAGTAAGTTACACTAGGTGACTTACAGTGACTTACAGTGACTTACACTAGGCATAATTCACGCGAAATTACGGAGCACCCAAACATTCTTCTATGCGTGTACATGCGCGCTGCACCAATAGTCAGAAATCACTTGATCTGATGCTGTTATATGGGGAATGTTTATGAACAAGCGCGGGCGAGCGTTTATAGTTTACGCGTCGTCAACGGTTGTCTGCGTTGCCGCTTGAACCACGGATGAACCGCCAAGCATGTTCTGTCTTCCCTGAGCATGAAATGGAGGTCCTCTCACATTGCTTAGCCTCTGATGCATGCAGACACATGAGACGCAAAGTCTATGTGACAGGACTGCCGACAGATGTTGCGGCAATGTCACGCATAGCCACGGATGTTTAAGATCATGTGTAATTACGCGTAATTAAACGCGTGAATTACGCGTAATTGAGCGTGGCATGTCACCTAGTGTAGTGAAATTTCGATAGGTATTCATTAAATATCACTTTAAGCACACTATACTGGAAAGTCGCCTGTGCCCCTGCAACAATTAATGAATGCTGCTTTTGCAAACAATAGAATAATTGAATATGGAGTTGCATCCTCAGTCCTGAGGATGAATGAGGACAGACCTGTCATTTCATCCAATATCAGGAATTATCAGCAGGCCTAGCTCACACCTCTCAACATAGACACATGCACAATTCCCATTTTTCAACTGAGGATGCACCTCAATATTTAATTATCATATTGTTTGCAAAAGCAGCATTTATGAATTATTACAGGCGCATTGACTTCGGCCACTTGTCAGTAGCGTGCTTAAAATGATATTTAATGAACACCCTTCGAAATTTCACTAACTATTGATTGCTAATTGCAAATCTAAAAGTCAATGTGACCGACAGTTTTGCTGAATGCCCCGGCCTGGAATGAAACTCGGATAATATCACGTGACAAAACTATAGAAACACTCAAAATTAAGGTATCTAAAGCTCAGTTAGCTACTGCAAGACTGGCAAATGACACAGAGTTGCGGTCTGTTCTACCGCTGGAAAAAGTGTTACCGCTCTAAATGTGAGGTTAGCAACCCTAATCCGGTGAGAGGGAATCTGCTGAATTAGATCTAATGAGCAATCTAGCCAATTAAACATTCTCCTGAAATTTAAATGATCTCAATGTAAATGGAAAAGGGCTGCAACTTTAAATAGGGAGTTGTGTCGATGTTGAGAGATGTCAACTAGGCTTGCTGATGACTCCTGATATTGGATGAAATGACAACTATTCAGGTCTGTTTCCATTTTTCAACTGAGGATGCAACTCAATACTTAATTATTCTACAAATGATTTTCATACAGAGAAATGAAAGCGTACTTTGCCTATTTATTCAATTTTCCAGTTTTTCAACTAAACAAATTTCGCTAATATACCTTGTTTTTCCAACAAGCAATTATCAAAATTGTTAAATAATAGAATGTGTTCTATGGCAAATGAAAATAATAGTGCAGAATTGAGTTGTAACTACCTGGAATCATAATACTTTACGCGGCAACAGCTCAACTATCATGCTTGTGGATCAATTCAATTTTCTTCGGCATGTTTTATGCAAGTTTTATTCAAATAAGTGCGTTCTTTTTCAAACTTCTTCAATACTATTTTTCATTTCCACTAAAGTGCACAAACACAATTTAAGGTGAACGAAGGTTCAAAACAAAACAATTAACAATGAATAGCATGTCTTTAGCTCTCTCACAGTGACTGCCGATTGTTGCTGCATGCCGGCATATGCCGGCCGCCGGGAGGCCCCTACTGATTGAGGTTAATTAATTATAATTCTCACGTGATGATCTCCTGAATGATAAACAATTTGATTGTTTTTCTTGATTTGGTTTCCATTTGTGATCATTGCTGCAACAAAATTAGAACAGGAACATTAAAACTTTGCTTATAATATTCCAGTTAGTATTTTTACTGGTTGCCTGCTTATTGAAGCGATCCTCATAGCAAAAGTGCATTGACCTCACTGACAAAACTTGCTGAGGACAATCGACAGCCGCAACTATTATTGTTGCACTCTGAGTGTGTATGTACGAGTATATGCATACACGGACAAGAAATCACAGAAGAACGAATGTGACAATATTTCACTTGCAGACACACATGACGAAATTGGCAGTGCCAGCAAATCGCTTGGATGGACAGTTATCGTAATACTTCATGTTCGCGTATAAATCGTGGAGCGCAGAGCAAGGCGGGTTGCATTGAAATGAATAGCTTCGAATTTGTGTCGTCGAGGTCTGAAGCTACTATTTTGTCCATGGCACTAGATCTTCGACCATGGCAAGGAATCCGACTTGCGAAAAGTCGGATTTCTATGACTTTGGCCGCGTACACAGTGGACGCTGACTTTCTGAGTCTGGTTGCCAGTTTTCATCTGCATTGGAAATGATTGCATTAAAGCTGCCTGGCTGTTTCACAGTGCAGGCGGAAACACAGGGCAGGTAGTTTTCTGTGAGAAATTGCTTGCTTTGAGAAACCAAAATCTCATTTATCTCAGCGACCTGCTTCGCTGTGATTGGAGCAGATTTATCTCTTCTGACGGCTGTCGATTGACGCGCGCACACGGCGACACGGGGACAAGAGTACAAGAGTGAACGAGAGACACGATGGGGAAACTCTAGTGTTCGCTAGCTTCGTACGTTTCCTTGACAACTACTGCGTCATTCATCAGTCATCAGAGACGGCGCAGGTAAGTCGGCTTCCACTGTGAAAGCTTAACAAATGCAGGAGTGTCCCGGAAATATCGCGGCTTATCTGAAACCAGCTACAAGCTTCCACTGTGTACGCGGCCTTAAACTTCAATCAGTTTTTCTGATAAGTCCCTTCCACAGAGTTATACCGGCCGTCTCTTCTTCAGTTTGACCAGAAAGGAAACTACTACCTTTTTAATAATGACCGGAAGGACCAACATTATTGAGAAAACTTGTGCGCAATGATCTGAATTCTTCGAATCTGAAGGAATCGTGACGCTCGGAGCTCTTTGAAGGAATTCGCAGCAATGCTCAAGCGACTATTTTTCCTATCTCTGTAAGATATTAAAAATTTCTTTTTGCCCACTCAGCAAGTTCCTGCATGTGCCATCGTTTTGAATCAGTTTGCACTTCAAGCAAAGTGACACGCTTAAAAAATCTTATTCTGTGTTCCCTTCAATTAATTGTTCTTCTGTAAAACCAAAATATAGGCTACAGAGTGCAGCTTCAGAACCGTGCTAAGGCATCTTTTGAGTTACCAGATCGATGTGACACAGAAAGCCGACACTCTATGATAATATAGAAATAGAGTGGACATGAACGCTGAAGTAAGATACGTCCTGGATATGCGTTGTCATGACAACGACAACCAAATGATAATAGCTTCCAGTGGTTGACAATTGGTATTCCAGTCTCATGCGACGAATGTGAGCTAAAAGATATCTATGATTCAGTGCTCCATTCCTCTTGTATGCACGCTTTTGATCGTGTCAGAGTGTAGCAATACAGTTGCTGCACTCTCACTGTCAATCTCGGTGTTATAGTTCTCTCTCTCCCTCTGTCTCAGTTTCCTACCGGAAACTAAAACCATGGTTTAATATTCCGATAGGAAAATTAAACTCAACATTTTTAAGTGTGTTTTAGTTTCCCCCTGGTTTAAGCTTCCGGCTTAGCAAATAACACTGTGTTCTTATTTTCCCACTATGGTTCCAGTTTCCTACGAGATAAAATTGTCCTACGAGATGATAATGTGATGATAATGTCCTGTGCTACTAGTTCCCTAAAAGGAAAATAAAACCTGGTATCATTTTCCTACTGGAAGCTAAAACCATGGTTTCATTTTCCGATCGGAAACTAAAACCTAAGGAAATTAAATTTCGTAACTCGTGCAGCAACTTACTATTATTGCATGATTAAGCACTGATTCATGATTTTAGTTTTCAATTGGAAATTGTCGATTGAAGAAGTGCAAAAGCATCATAATCACGATATACAACATGCATTAAACTAAATGGTCAGTTTGTTTTGTCTAAATTATTGATCTTCTGATGCTGCTATAAAATTGTTGGCCCACCAAATGATATCTTTTAGATATCTGCAGCTTGATATGACTGTTCACACCGCATTGTCAAGAGATGAAATCGACTGTGTTAAGAGGATTCATCAGCTGATCGGTCGGAAATTCAAATTTGCCAAAATCCTCCACTCCTAGCTTTCAAATCATTGCTCCGAATCATTTCGAGCATGAACTTTCCAATGATGGTGTTTATTTGCATTAACTCTCTCATCTTCGAGATAGCAAATTCAAAATCGGCGAATTTTGTCAATAGAACACCTTACTGATGTTAATCTAGTTATCTACCCGGTGAAAAAAAATCGTCAAATAGTCGGACAGTGTCGGCTGTCAACCGTGTCGGCGCACCGAGTGAATGCCGACACAGGTGTTGTCAGTACCCATCGGCTAAGTGACGGCTGCACCGACATGATGATTAGAAAATCGCAAAGTGTCGGCATGTTCTCCCTATATGCCGACAGTAGCTCTGATTGGGCCAATATTAGCAAATCTCGTCCACTCCAATTCGTGTGATCTATATGACTTAAACACTGCTGTGATTTACAACAGAGGACTCCTGCTGCGCTCGAGGAGCATATAGTCAGCACATTCCGCTTCTTTGCAAGTGGCACAGATGAAAGACAAAATGGCAACCTCTTGCAAAAAGGATTACAGAATTCCTCATACCAGATATCAGGACCAGATTTCCGGCAGCATGTGGTAAGTTAATATATCAATACATGTCTACATATAGCGGCAGCTATGGGTCAACAGTTCTGTCTCCGTTACTTGTATTTTCTTTTTGAGTGATTCAAAATGTAGATAGAATTACATGGAATTTCACGGAACATCCTGACAAGAGGAAAAAAGCATGTTAATGTATTAGATGTGTGCATGCAATCCTACATTAAAACAGCCCGATTTTAATCGGTGCATTAATCTGGTACACATTCTTTGCTGCAGCGCAGAAAATGTTGCTAGTACTCAAACGCTACGATAAAGCAAACTGAAGAAAAAAATTGCTTTGAAAGTTGAAAACCCTGCTGAGAACACATTGCTGCGCTGTTTTAAGTAGCCATTTATCTGTCTATTTTCGCTATCTCCGAACGAACGTGAATTAGGGTAATTCCTTTTGAAAGAGCTTCTTCCAACCTTCTATTTCTAGCCATTGTGAGATATCTAGAACACCGGGATATGCAAGTCCTAAATTTTTACGAATAGTCCACACTCTATACAGTCTCAGGACTGATAGATTTCATTGTTCGATAGCGCAAAGCACAATTCATTGGCAATTCATTGAGCTGCTGTTCACGGGAAGTTTCATACAGGACAGCACAACAGTGTGTGCACACGCAGTCATAATACTGCCTTTGTACTTCGTCCTCACAGTGATCTGCCGAATCTGCATGCAAATATGTGAGGCAAGCGTCATCTGATTGATTGATGCGTTGCTATAGCATCAAGTTGGTTAGCTTGTCTCAAAACATATTATGCGTGCGCCTAACTGGGAAAGCAGCGCGCCCTGCAGATCAGTCTATGTCCTACGACAGGGGTCTCCAAAGTACGGCCCGCGGGCCGGCTCCGGCCCGCGAGGGGTTTTAATCCGGCCCGCCGAGCTCTCCTTCAAAATTATAAAACAAATGTCGAAAGACAGGCCTTGCCGAAATCATACAAAATCAAATATACTTTAACACTTTTTAACACCTTTTCATACTTTTAACACCTTTTAACACGCTTGACAAATCTAGAGCTGAAACAAACGCAAGACGACGCTAATTGATAAGCGCACAAGATAAGCATTTCAAACTTGACTCGCGGATGAAAAATATAAAAACATATGATCACTGCTGTCCTTCCGTCATATCGGTGCTTTCAACGACTGAGTTACAACACTCACAACCATGGATGAAGGTCACAACCCAAGCTTCAACAGCGAGTTGTTTCTGAAGCGTGCGCGCGTGCGTTAATTGGCTGACAACGGCCTCGTCTCCGACATGCTATTCATTGACCTTGGCGTCTCTTTCCTCGCGTGATACCGCTTTCGTTATGCACAAGCGTGAGTCATTTGTCATCGTCGCTGCCTAGATGATAGTAGACCTACGTATCGAGTGATCTGTGAATATTGTTCCGTCGTTTTATATCGTCTTATCGTGGAGGAAAATTTGTCGTGCTTTGGTAAAAATGTTAGCTCAAGGAAGAAAACGAAAAATTGATTCTGAGTGTCCAGTTTTTAAGGAACAATGGAACATAGACTATTTTGTCACAGAGTCAAACAACAAGGCACTCTGCGTTATATGCAACGACACAATTGCAGTATACAACATTCGCAGACATTATGAAGCAAAGCATTCATCACAGTACTGCCAATTCACTGGACAGCTACGTAAAGAGAAATTTGACAAATTAAAGAACAATTTATCATCAATGCAGTTTATTTTCAAGAAGAAGGCTATAGAAAATGAGACAGCAACAAGAGCAAGCTTCCGTGCTGCTCACCTTTTGGCGAAGAAAGGTAAGCCATTTACAGATGGTGAACTTATTAAACAGTGCTTAAATGAGGTAGCTAAGGAAATGTGTCCAGAAAAAGTAGATTTATTTTCCGCAATTAGTCTTTCTGCGAATACTGTTGCTCGTAGGGTTGAAAATATTGAAAGAAATATTAAATCACAGCTGAAAGACAAAGCCGGCAAGTTTGTATGCCTTTCTGTTGCACTTGATGAGTCAGTTGATGTATCAGACACATCCCAACTGTTATTGTTCATCAGAGGAATAAATGCTAATTTTGAGATTACTGAGGAACTTGCTATGGTGTATATGATTAAAAAATTGTTTGTCTACACTAATGAATTATTTTCATGAACTGTAATGTGTTTTTAATATAGACTTTCAGAACATTGCGAACTGAAATTCGAAGCTTTTTACTTTTGTCATGTATACTAAATAATACTAAACAATACAATACAAAACATAATATTGGCGACGAGGATGTCGAAAATTATTTACTAAGTTCTTCTGTTTTTGCTTTACTATTCGATTAATAAATTTTTAAACCCTTAGGTGTATAAATTTTGCTTACTTGAGAACTTAGGCTAGACTTAGTTTCTTTATCTGAATTTTGTTGACATGGCCAGTGTTATTACGGGTGTTCCAGCGCCCACTTCTTTTCTCCATTCTCCTGGTGAGCCTCCCATTGCGTGAGATACATGGATTAGGACTTACGATAATTACTTGCTAGCCGTGGGTCTTGACGCTTCTAAGGAAGAACCCAGGTGCAGGGCATTACTGATTTCTTGTTTGGGTCCAGAAGGACAAAGGATTTTATACACATTTGACAGTTCCGATGTCAGTACGTTGTCTGATTTAAAGAAATCAATGCATAGCTATTTTGTTGGTACCACATCAAAGTGGACTCATAGATTGAAATTCAATGAGAGGAAGCAGAAGCAAGGTGAAAGTATTGAGAGTTTTACTTCTGACTTACGTCAGATTGCATCCAGCTGCGATTTCAAGTTCAGTAAGGATCCGCTTAATGAGTCGTTGTTGGGACAGCTCATTATCGGTGTCCAAGACACTAGGGTCAGAGAGAAGCTATTACTGCAGGATGATAGTAAATTGACTTTTGCAAAGGCAGTTGAAATTGCGAAAGAGTATGAACGCGTAGCGCAGGAAAGTTCAACTCTTAGGACTCATAACTCTTCGAGTCACAACGCTTTTCACATCCGCTCTAGGCAACGCGAACGAAACACGCCTAACCGTGAAGGCAATAGGACTTCGTGGCGCAAGCCAAATTCAAGTAGGCCTAATACCGGTACCGGATCCTCACCACCACGTACATGTTACAGATGCGGCTCAGATAAACACGTAGCTACTTATGAGAATTGTTTTGCAAGGAACAAGACTTGCAACTACTGCAAAAAGGTTGGACATGTTTCTAAGGTATGTAGCAGCCGTCCTAGAAGTCAATCAAATCCAGGTTACAACCGTTCGAGCACCCCGAGTAATTTTCACAGAAGGCAGTCGAGAGGAAAGAACTTCAGAGTGAATGAAATCTCACATGAACAGAATGATGATTCCACCGTATGTTGCATTACGATTTGTAATCTTGGGAATCCAAATAAAGATGAGAAGTTTTCCTCTACGTTGATTGTTCATGACAAAGCTCTTACGGGTGTACTCGATACTGGTTGCGGAATTAATATTATTCCAGATCATGTATTAGCTGATTTGTGTTCACAGGATGAAATTCATGATTCTTTACAAGCTTGCTCGATGAGAGTGTTTACTTATACTGGTGAGAGAGTGAAAGTCATAGGCAGGATTGAATTACGTTGCACTTCTCGAGATGGATTAGAAAGTTCTACTGTACCATTTGTGGTTGTGACACTTAAGGACAAAGATGTTTTGTTTGGTCGTGATCTGCTCCGACGTTTTCAGAGTGTCAGGAAAGATCTTTGGGATCTTCTCACTCCTAATTCCAAATCGATTTGTCATGTTAGTGATAGTCATGTCTCTTCACAACCTGTTTTGTCTACGTCTCATGTATCTCCTAATTCTACTGCTACCCCTACGTCTCATGTCATCTCTGTTACTCCTACCACTGGGTCAGTTGCGTCCTCTGCTTTCGATTTTCATGTTCCTCGTACAGTTCAGTCGTTGTCATCTCCTCAGTCTTGCTCAGTCGCTCAGTCTAATTCAGTTTTGCATGCCAGCTCCATTTCACAGTCAAGTTCTACTGCTCAGTCAAGTCAGTCCGTTGTTCCTTTGTCTCAGTCCAGTCCAGTTTTTCAGTCTGCTTCAGTTGCTCAGCTCAGTTCCGGTACTCAGTCGTCTCACGTTGATCGCACTGCTGCGATATGCTCTACTCCTGCTTCTCATGCAGATGGTACCGTTCTTGGATGTATCAAAGGCTATATTCACAAAGTTCGCATTAACCCTGATGTTATGCTTGTACGACAGTCCTTGAGACAGATCCCGTTTTCTATCCGAGACCAAGTTAGCAATGAAGTCCAGAGGTTACTCTCAGCTGATGTCATTGAGAGAGTAGATGCTTCCGAATGGATATCGAATCTTGTTATAGTACAGAAAGCGAACGGCAAAATGATAATTTGTGTTGATTTGCGCGCTGCGAATCAAGCTATCATTGTTGATGGGTACCCAATACCAAGAGTTGAAGAACTGATGAGTTCGATGAAAGGTTCATGTACTTTCTCTAAGCTTGATTTATCTGAAGCTTACTTGCAACTTACTTTACACGAGGATAGCAGAGACCTCACCACATTCATAGTACCTGATGGCTTGTTCCGCTTTAAGCGATGTCCCTTTGGCTTAGCCTCATGCTATCCAGTCAGTGATGTCAAAATTTTTGAAAGGTATTGATGGAGTCGCATGCTATCTAGATGACGTCATGCTATCTAGATGACGTGTTGGTTTCTGGTCCATCAACTGACATTCACAATCAGCGATTGAATGCTGTTTTGAAGCGTTTGGCAGAACACAATGTTAAGCTTAACGAGTCGAAGTGTTTGCTTGGTGTCAGCAAGATTACGTATTTAGGACACGATCTTGATCAACACGGGATCAAACCCTCAGGTGAGAAGGTGAAAGCTTTAGTACAGTCTCCTAGTCCGTCTTCTTTTGGTGAGCTGCGTACCACACTTGGTGCATTTGGGTACTACGCGAAGCATATTTCAAATTTCTCTACTTTGGTAGAACCATTACGTGAGTTGATGAATTCATCTCATTTTACATGGTCTCACGAAGCACAGGTCACTCTTGACAAGATGAAGTCTCTGATTAGTAACAGTACAGCTTTAGCACCATTTGATGTTAGTCTTCCAGTCGTTGTCTCCACAGATGCCTCTAATGTCGGCTTAGGAGCCACATTATCCATCATCGATCCCATTCTTGGAAAGCGCACTGTCGAATTTGCTTCGAGAAGATTGTCCGAATCAGAAAGGAAATTCTCTACTACAGAGAAAGAGAGTTTGGCGTTAGTCTGGGCATGCGAGAGATGGAGGCCATACTTACTTGGTAGACGATTTGTATTGGAAACCGACCACGAGCCATTGAGAATGATATTTTCCCGCAAAGGTTTTGATAGGATGAGTTTGCGTTTGGCGAGGTGGGCCACAAGATTGATGGCATTCAACTTTGATGTACAGTACAAGAGAGGCTGTGACAATACTATTCCTGACTACTGTTCTCGATTTCCGGTAGAAGACATGGTGTACTTTTTGTCAGATGATACAGATGATGTTATAATTAGTTCCATCACGATTCAGAACTTTGAAGCTTCTTGCGAACAATGTCCAGACCTCTTGCGAATCCGTCATTTCATTGAAACCAGATGGCCAAATAAGAAAGATATTCCCGCTGAATTACGTCCCTTCTATCTTATCCAAAATGAATTGTCAGTCCACAAGCATCAGATTTTACGTGGTCTACGAGTTGTCGTCCCTGTGTCTTTGAGAAATGATTTGATCGATTTGGCTCATGAATCTCATATGGGTATTCAGAGAACAAAATCACGATTACGTTCGATGTATTGGTGGCTAGCTATGGATAAAGCGATAGAAGAAAGATTGAAAGCTTGTTGTGTTTGTCAAGGCTCTAGCAAATCATTCAAAAATGGTCCTGCTCCTTCAAATGATAGATTGCCCCTTCCAGAATCTCCTTGGCAACGTGTAGCAGTCGATATCAAAGGTCCGATGTACGATTTACCGGCATACATGAGATATGCGATCGTTCTTGTTGATCTTCACAGCAAATGGCCTGAAGTTAGTTTTCTCCCCAGTGTTGAGACGGATAAGGTGATTAATTTTCTGAAAAGTGTTTTCTCTAGAGAAGGTTTGCCTAGTGAGTTACTGTCTGATAATGGCAGCCAGTTTGTGTCTTCTATGTTCTCGGACTTTCTGAAAGAAAGAAACATTTCACATGTGCGATCACCCCTTTACAATCCTGAATCAAATTCAGTTGTTGAAAGATTTAACCGCACACTTTCTGAACAGGTAGAATTAGCACAGTTGATGAAGGTTCCAGTTTTTGACCATATACGATGTTTCTTGCATACCTATCGTTCTTCTCCTCATTCTACTACATTGCAATCACCTAGTTTGTTACTTCATGGTCGCGAAATGCGCACCAAACTTAGCTCTTTTATAGATACAGGTAGAAAGCAAAAACAAAAGAAAGTTAGGTTTCAAGAACGTTTCCCGATCGGTGAGAGGGTGTGTGTGAAGCATCCCCGATCTGGCAAAATCAGCCGAAATCTCTTTGTGTCAAAGATCATTGGTTCCAAGTCAGTGATTCTGAACAATGGTCAGAAGTGGCACGTCAAACATGTGTCGAAGGATCGGTCGTGCGAGAGTGACGTGGAGCCAGAAGAGTGCAAGCTGCCGGATGTACCTAGCGAGGGTACGAGTGCTACAAGTACATGTCTACGAGGTGCGAATCGTGGTGTCCGAAGACCAAGGCGAGTCAATGTGGAGGAACCAGTGTACCAAAGAAGAGGTCCCCGACATCGACGTGAATTGCGTGACTCTGATTATGTTTATTATTGATTTTATTGAACATTGAACAATTATGCTGTTCAGATAACGCTTGTCTGATATGGCATTATCGTTTGTGACAATTCTTCCGAGTCTTCCTCTTTTAACGAGAGGGAATATATGGTGTTTATGATTAAAAAAATTGTTTTTCTACACTAATGAATTATTTTCATGAACTGTAATGTGTTTTTAACATAGATTTTCAGAACATTGCGAACTGAAATTCGAAGCTTTTTACTTTTGTCATGTATACTAAATAATACTAAACAATACAATACAAAACATAATACTTGCATCTGTGCACAGCATGCATGGAACAACAACAGGCATAGATATTTTTAGAGAAGTGGAAAAGTCAGTGGCTGAGTATAATTTGGAATGGGAAAAACTAAAATGTATAACAACAGATGGTGGCAGAAATATGTGTGGAACCAAAAAGGGCTTAGTTGGGCAAATTAACAAAGTAGTTGAGAATTCCGGTAGATTGAAACCTTTGGTAATACATTGTATTCTTCATCAGCAAGCACTGTATGGAAAGTATCTTGATTTATCATCTGTATTAGACCCTGTGATTTCCATTGTTAACTACATAAGATCTCATGGACTCAAACATCGCCAATTTCGTGATTTTTTGTAGGAAATGAATGCTGTGTTTCCAGACCTACCTTACCATACTTCAGTAAGATGGATTAGCTGTGAAAAAGTTCTGTCTAGATTTTTTGAGCTTCGAACTGAAATTGAAATATTTTTAAATGAGAGAAACCATTCACAGGTGTTGCTCAAAGACAGTGAATGGCTCTGGAAATTAGCATTTTCAGCTGATTTAACTATGCATCTCAATGATTTCAACCTACGGATACAAAGTGAAACTTCACTCATCTGTGATTTGTACTCAAAGGTGAAAGCTTTTCGTCAGAAATTAACACTATTTGAAAGTCAGTTAGCAAGAAGCTGCTTTACTCATTTTTCACGATGTGACAAATATAGACAGGAAGCTGCCACTCCATTTCCAAACTTGTTTGCTCAAGATGTCATTTTAGCTTTGAAACAACAGTTTGAAGAACGTTTCTCTGATCTTGATGCATATTCTTCAGAAATAAGACTTTTTGAAAATCCATTTGACTCTGTTATTGGAGACTTACCGTCTGAGTTACAAATGGAAGTTATAGATTTGCAATCCAATGACATCCTTAAGGACAAATATAAAGAAGGAAATTTAACTGAATTCTACAAATGCCTTCCATCTGACCAATTTGTTTATTTAAGGAAGTTTGCCTGTGAATTCATTTCAGTTTTTGGCACTACATATTTGTGTGAGAAGACTTTTTCAAAGATGAAATACACAAAATCCTGCTACAGATCACAGTTGTCTGATGAACATTTGAATGCTTTGCTTGTTATTGGAACCACTCATTTTGAACCTCAGTTGGACAAAGTTTTGTTAAAAAATATGTTAAATGTTGCTGATATTATATGCATTGTAATTATGTACTGAATAAATAACATTTTTTTAATTATTAATTCACTGTTTATTTACATTGGATGTATTTTGGTAAAATAAATAATTTAGAACCTTGGCCCGCGAAGCTTTAAAAATTCAGCAATGTGGCCCTCCGCTGGAAAACTTTGGAGACCCCTGTCCTACGATAATAAACAGCAAGTGCACAAAAGCCCATCAGATAACTCAACGAATGTGCATATTTCGTTTTTTGCATTTTCTCATGACCAGACTCTTCGCGACAAATGGATAAGACAAAGAGCAATTAAACGAGAGGATGTCGATAATTTTGGCCGAAGAAGCGTCTTCCTTCCAACCTTGTCTTCGCGAATTTGTTCTCTGCACTTCCTCGAAAATGATTTGATCAAAACAAGCCAACAATTCAAGATCATCTAAGCGTCCCAGAAAAGAATTGAAACTATTGCAACTCAAATCTTCGACAGTTTCCAGTGTTTTCAACAACTTTCCATCTTACTATACCTCGGCATCTTCATCAACCAAACCAAACTTTTTGTGGAAAACGCATCAACGGCAACGGCTCGCATGGAAGGAGAGAACACAAGAATGGAAACTTGATAATTCGAATTCCCAAGGATGATATCACCGATTTCGAGGATCTCTTAGATTGGCTTCCTTCAATAAATCTCCCAGCAAATTACTCATATATTACGACTTCCGAGTGCGCAGTGTTATCTCATTTTTCTTCAGAATCATTTAACATTAAATTGTCTCCACACTTTCAAAGGTTCATTCGTATATTTCATGATTTGTCATTTGACTTCTACATCGATGGAATCAGGATACATGGCAATCGATTTTATTATCTCTTGGAAACGAATGACACAATCTAAGAAACGGAATTGACTAATTTATGCAAAATGTAAGTCATTGCTATGACTCGAACAATCATGTTGTTAATAGGTAAGCTGATCTATAAATATTTCTCTCCATCGGTTGTTAGTTATAATTTGTACAGGATTCAGTAATTTTATTATTTTACGCATAGGTCTATCACTGGCAATATTTGTTCAGAAATAAAGGCGTTCCACATTTTACATCGTTAAGCTTATCCTGGTGTTATTACAATGATATGATAATTTGCATTTTTCATGATGAATTGATGACAATATATTACACGTCTACTCATTACATAATGTGCCTCTACAGAAGTAAAACCCATTTCATAAATCATAATTTTTTAACATGAAATCGTGTAGATGAAGAGATGAAACCCGCATGAGATGAACAGTCAAATCCTAGGCTTTTATTTGACGTATTGTTCATCAAGATACGTCAACTTTTAGTGAAAATGTGTGATTATATGACTCTAAAAATCTGCTTGATTGCTTAATCGAATAACTGCCATTATTAATTTAAGCTAAACTGCTTTTGGTTGTGAGTCACTCGCGTATTTGTTACAGCTTTCAGTTTGTGGGTGCGATCTTCGATGAGAATCCGTTGACATGTGTATTTATATTTAATAACATCATGCCAGGCAATCACAACGAAGTACAAATCAATTTTCGAATTATAGTTGTGATTCGTTGATACTGGCTTTGACAGGGCAATCCAAAGTTAGCAATATTTTGACGTCAGTCTTCAATACAGTTCGCGGTACATTTCAAACAGCGATCAGTCAGAGGACTTGCTGCATCTCCATTCTTGATAGGGGCGGGTGGGGGCACATTGAACATGTTTTTGATCTTTTCTCAGCAGTTTGAATATAATCAAATGAGCCAAAATTAAACTCGGATGAAAGATTGAGGATATCCTTAGTAATCTCTGAGTTGTTGGACGTTTTTGTGACATTTAATCTCTTCACAATTTTAATTTTGAAATTTCTACCAATGTGGTTCAATGTGCCCCATGCGTGGGGCACATTGAACCACCCACTGGGGTGGCTACATTGCGATGTTCATCAAATCTCAAACGAAAAGGGCGTGAAGATCATCTATGTAGCTATTAGAACTAAAATGACAAATAAACGCGTAAATAACAAAACTAATATTGCAATTATTATGATTAAGAATTACTACAAAGAAAACAATTAGTTAGCGTGTATTATTATTGTTTCGAAATAAGTAACATAATTTTATGTTAATTAATTTGCGAATTTAATGTCAAGTTTATATTTACGAATACGATAATTAATTTTGCGAGAAAAACTATCACTAATAAAATCAATATTTAGAACAACTTTATTTTCATTAAAATAGTTTTTGATTTACGCGAGCGTTTGTTAATAACGGAATCTCTATCAGAGCGACCATTACACTTGAGACGAGATTTGGTTTTGTTTCCAGCTTCGATGCCAAGAGTGTTAGAGCTGTACTTCTTTTATCGATGCTGTCAAAGGTGTTGACAGTGAAGTTTCTCTTTACATAACTGGAGACCCAACTATCTTTAGCAAAGGACGGGTACAACTTGACGTACGATTTAATTTTGATAATGGCAAAAATTAATTTTGCTTAACCATTAGTGAAATCTTATATGATAGTTGAAGCAGTTATTTTCAGGGATATCGGTCGCAAACTTAGTATCCTTATTTAGTGAGTTTAACAGTTTTTGGCTCTTAACTCAGTAAATAAAGATGTAGTTTAATAAAGTTTATGGATATGAATAATAAAGAAAAGTTAATCCTTTTTATGAATAACCCGAGTAAAAAAAATATGCTATGCTTAATAGGTAGTTTAGTAAGCACCATAGATAAACTGCCAAGTTTTATAATAACTGCCTAGTATGGCGCTGCGTAGGCTATCCATGTTTTGCTTAGTAAGCACCATAGATAAACTGCCAAGTTTTATAATAATTGCCTAGTGTGGTGCTGCGTAGGCAACCAATGTCCTGCCTAGTACGCACCATAGATAAACTGCCAAGTTTTATGATAATTGCCTAGTATGGTGCTGCGTAGGCTGTCAATGTTCTGCCTAGCATAAGCACTATAAATAAACTGCGAAGATTAATATTAATTGCTGGGACTGTTTGACCCAGCAAGCTGTGTGCTAAACATCATTGAGATCACTGCGCTTCTCGCAGTTGCTGCCGATGAAATTTACAAAACAATTAATAGTGAAACTTTTCATGTATTAACATAGCAACAGCTAGGACTCATACACAATATACAACTGGATAGTGGAAAAAATTCATTCACATCAGATTAGAGCATGCATGCAGTTGTTCCAATTCTACGATGCGCTGAAATAAATAACTAGATAAAAGTAAACATTCATAGAAAAGGTAAGAGAAACATACTTCCTTAATTTGAGGAAAGCCCGAAAGCGAGAGATGTTGTCGACTTCCAATTTATATTGTTTTTGCGAGGCCTTTCGATTAGTCACTACAAGAAGCTGTCTTTGGCTATCCTAGCCTCCTAGTGACTGAAAGGCCTCGCTAAAGAATAAAAATTAGAAGTCGAATGCATGGACTTTCCTCAAATTTGGATAAAAAAGTGTCTGGCCCTCTAAGTCTCTTCAGTGAAATACTTCCTTAAGTTTAAGAAAGCAGTTCCGAAGTCTTTTAAAGGACCCCAAGCTGCATTATTTATGAAAACAGCAGTTTCGCCGTCGTCGTGGAAAGTCTAGCAAGGTTTTCGTCTGGTCTAACAAATGACTTAACGCATGTAGAGAACATATTTTCACAACTTCATCAAAATTCTGATCAAAAGTTTTTGAAAAATATATAACAATTTTCAATATTAATAATTACAATAATGTCTATCATCTCACATGAAAGCAAAATATCGACGCCACGACACATAAATATAGGAAGATGGTGTCTGCCTCGTTACATTTGTTTGAATAAAATTTGGATATGTAAAGACAAAGGAAAGAAGGTAGGGTACAGCAAAAGATTATGCTCTTACGTTTTCCATAAATATATTGGAATACATTTCTGGGCCGCCTTCAGAAAATAGTGGTGAACTTTGACAGATGATACAGTGAAGAGATCATGTCAACGGTTAAAAGCTTCTTATCGAAAAATGTTTGCAACAATATTTTAGCAGTCCGCAAGTGCATATCGAGAGGCACTGATAGTGGAAGTCTCCTTATAAAAGGCAGAGGCTACATACCTTTAACACTGAACATTGTTTTGTCAGCACTTGGTTGTCGATGAGAATCTCCTCCCAAACGTAGCGGCTCTTCGATAAGAAATATAGTCTTGTGAAGATCAGTCGCATGAGCCTCGAGCCGAACATGGGGATATCCGCATCTAAAATTGAGATAAGCAACATCAACATAGGGTTACTACACGATAAAGCTTCATTTTTTCCACAGGCACACGAAATTTAGGAACCTCCACTAACGCATTATAAAGCAGACAATTGAAGAATTAGTAATTATTAAAAAGTAGGCTACACTCAAACTCAGCAAACGTTAAACCCTCCCTCTGCAGTTTAGAGACAAAAATCTCATCTCTCGAACTTTGAGATGACAACTCTCACCCTCGCCGCTTGCTGCAAGGTTGGGCAAAATCTTGGGGTCAAAACCCAAAACCCATTTTTAAATAAATGAATGAAATCAAGTAGACGAAGTGCATTCTTTGTATTTTGTGCTGACATAAAGATTCTTCTATAGGCCAAAATTCCTATGGGGCCCATGAGAAGTGTGGTATTAGTGGGAAACGATTTATTATTGCAATAATTGATGTAATTAGTCGCCTAAGTACATGTATTACGTCATAAAGTTTTCTTTTAATTTAACCTACACTGATATACTGACTAATTGAAGATCTTTGATTTAGTTATGATTGAGTTACACATTGCTCATAGCAAAGCAATTGTTTTTTATTTTATCATTCAGGAATATAAACAAGCTTGATAAATATTGTAGGTGCGCAGTAAGTGCATAATTAAACATATTTAGAATGCGACATCGGAATGATTTTAATTTTTGGATAAATGTCGGCTATCGCAGAAAGTTAAGGGTGAGAAGATAACTGCGAAGATGTAAAATATGCGGAATATATAAAAATTCAATATGCACAAATGCAGCAAAAGACATGTAAACTTACTGTAGGCCTAGATACAATATGTATGAACTTTCAATGCGCGGTATTGTCAAGCCCAGAATGAAATAGCTAATAATCACAAGCATTTCACTCTTGAAATATTCTGTGAATCCAGTGGAAATTTGATAAAATATCAGAACTTTATGCTCTTATCCTGTAGCTCTCCTAAGATTCAAATCAAAATAATAATTTTTGTAACTTGATCTGTATATATTCAGCAATAATAGAAAACCCAAGTTTTGTATCACTTACCCTAGGTCGACCCAAAACCCTAGGTGCAACCTTGCTTGTTGTCACTTCAGCACGTGTGTCAAATACAATGATTAGAACCTACCATAGGAAGCGGTCGGGGAATCAAGGGCGTTAATGTTCCTTATTGACAAATCAGTTGTCACTCACTCAGTATAATACCATGATACGATGATTAGAGCTGTAAATTTCCAATTATAGCTCTAGTTTATTTAAATCAGTCAAAGATAGAAAGCAAAATGACTATATTAGGCATTTTTCTCTACTGATGCAACTTGGGATTGTATTTTTAGTTATCGCTGTTCGCATGATATTTTTTGTATTTTTGATCTAACTTAAATGAAGTTAAAAAATGTGATTTCAGCATAATGAATTTATGTTTTGAGTTGATCAGACCTTTTGTCTCTTATTATCTCCTAAATTGATAGATGCAAAGGTTTCAAAGCAACTTCCACCTAAACAATCATTAGGGCTCTATACTTTGATGAAATAGGAACCATGAGATTTGTACAAATACTGAAAGATAGACCGAAATACCCTTTTGAGACTAGTACCTAATAAGGATGGCCGACATACAAGCACATGTAATTCACTTAATGCGTTCTCCAAGTGAAATACTACAACCCGAATCCTCAGTTTTAGGAAATAGATACTGTTGTACAGTAGGGGAGAGCGGGGCTAGTTGGAACGTGGGGTTAGTTGAAACATTCCATTTATTTAAGTATATGAAATATAACTTTAACGTTCAGAAGAAATATTTGAATGATCATTTCAATTTACACATTTTCGCTTCAATGTCGTTCGTTCATTGTCAATTGTTTGATAAGGAGACAAGTAAGTTTATCTTCCGATGTTTCCAGTAAATGTTCTTTCTGCCAAAAACTTGTTTTTATCGGGCGTAATAGAAACATTATCGAAGTCACTAATCACTCAAAAAGTAGCATTTAGAACACTGGCATCACACAAGAAGCAGCTTTTACTATGACTTAGATGTTAGCAAGTTGTACTTACAAACCCATATAGATCACACTTGGGGTTAGTTGAAACATTGATGAAGGGGCTAGTTGAAACATTGTTCCAACAAACCCCATGTCATGTTCCAATGAGCCCCGTGTAGATTTATATTACTTTAAGGCTTGTTTTTGCAATGACACCGGCATATTGTCACACTGTATTTTATAAATCCCTAAAAACGGAAGTCTTAGAAGTAAACAAATATATTGATAGAACGTTGTGCTACTGCGACATAATTATATTGCAGCAAAGAAAAAAGTTAGAAAAAATAAAATCAGTCCATGTCTGAAGATAGATTAAGTTTAATTTCCGCTTTCTCGAACCGTACAGAAGTTCTCATCAGTAAGCAAAAGTATGTCCGAGTGGGACTCGAACCGCACATCATTCAACGGTAAAATCATCAATTACTGTTACCTTAGCCTTACCTTTAAGTTTTCTGCTCACATAAATTTCAGCCGCTTGACAAGGGCGTTTATGGCCCATTCAAATCATATTATAATAGCGCATGCAGTTCTTGGATGAGAGAGTAGGCTACATAGGCAAAGCGATATACCATTTATGATGTACCTGAAATGGCTGGAAAGGCGTTCACAAGGGCAATGACTCCCAGTAACATTCAGTCGGGATTCCGCGCGACAGGAGTTTTTCCGATGGATATAGATGTATTCAATGACGATGATTTCATGCCGTCTTTTGCAACGGAAATACCAGATCCTACGGAGGCGACAACTTGGCCTACTTCTCCACTTCAGGAATCGACAACTTCACGAATTGAAAATCAGAGAGTAGTGATGAGCCCAGAGGCAATCAGACCTCTAAATAAACCTGCTGTGGCATCAAAGAGAAAGGTGGACGAAAGCCAGGGAGAACCAAGATTCTTATAGATTCACCAACATCAACGCCCACAAAAGAGAAACCAAAAAAGCCAAAAGTTGTATTTGTGGATGATGAATGCAGCAATTTATCCGAAGAATCTGTGGATGTTTCATTATTAAAGACAATTGAACCAGGCGTGGGCAGCTTTGTGCTGGTGAAGTTTACTTCGAGATAGTTTGCTGTGCATTCCATTGGTGTTATTGTAGAACTTAAGTCACAGGAAATCATCTCGAAATTCATGAAGCGTTCGCGTATATCATCGTGGACTGATAAGCCAACATTCTGTTGGCCGGAGAATCCAGAACTGAGTTGCCATTTTCGACGAGACATTGTGATGGTGTTACCACCACCCCAGCAGTGATCTGGCACCTCTTGCTGTCAGAACAGATGGCTGTTTTCAGTCGATCTAATTGAATATGATCCGAAATGAGTACCGGTGACCGTCAAAATGTTAGTCCTTTCCATGATTTGTGATTGCGCGTGAATTCAATTGAATGGGGCCTGCTAGCAAAACGTAATCGCAGAAAGGATAACTCTCGCTGTCTTTATGCTTGCTTATCAGTCTCTATGAGTTTTTCTTTTAAGATCGCATTTTTCTAAATTCAATTTCTGCAAATTTTGCGATGTAGGCCTTGGCCCAGGTATATGCTAAGCCTACCTTTTGATACATTTTGTGCATCTGTAATTGTACACACAGATTTGCGATGATATGAAATTTGTTTTCTATAAAAAGTTTGTTGATGTCCAAACTTTATTTTTATTCAACTCATGAGAAAGACAAAGTTGGGTTTTATCATAGGCCTACAAAGAGTTCAAATCTTGATATGTTCACGTGAAGACACATAATGGACATAGATATCAGTTTCCTATTATCTAATGCTTTACTGCAATACCATAAGCAATGCAACTGCATGTGCATTAATTCAAAATTAAAAACAAGTGATGCGTTTCAACAAACCCCATAGGATGTTTCAACTAACCCCTGGATGGGGGTTAGTTGAAACATTAAAGTTCCCCTGTTTAATGAAGCAATAGAGCAATTTGTGCTAACTTTCAAGTACTGCAAATATGACTAACTGGATTTTCGTACCCTTAATGTATTACGACTACATTTTCAAGTTCAGCTAATGTCATCTTCATACATTTTTTTGAAAAAAATAAATATTTGTTCCAACAAGCCCCGCTCTCCCCTATATTCGAATGCACCACACCAATCATCGCGGCAGATCGTTCTCTAAGTAACGTCCATGGTAGATCATGGTCACTCTCATGCACTGTTGTTTAGCTATAGGGTTCTTTAACGTGCAACTGGACACAATTTCTGCAGTTCTAAATTCAAATGTGCAGTTGCTTTTCTTGGTTTGTGCAGTTGAAAACTTGTAGTCAGGAAAACATGTGAATTAACGAAAACGTAGCAGAAAGTGGAGTGGATGTCAAGATATGAATGACAATTGCATCACTTACGTTACAGGAAACAACTATTAAGACATGACAAAGTGTATTTGTTGAAAATTGAAGTTTGCAAAATGATTGAACTTTCTGATTGCTCGTAAACTGTGAGTCTTAAATATTAGTTGCATTGCGCTATAGGTGCACATTTGGAAAGATCTGTTCGCCCTATACTTCAGTTCGCACTTTTTTTGTCTGGAGGCCAAGGTGATGCGAGCGTTGCTACTGCCACTGCTTGTATGAATTGGAAATTGCAAAACTAATATATGCACATGCAGTTCTGACAGAGAACATACATGTACATGTACATGTGCTTTAAGTAGAGAAACTGCTAGCTAATCATGAAACGAATTTCGTAGGAGACCGAGTCATGGACAAAGAAGAGAAATTTTTCAAATGTACATGTATGCCATGTCTTGCAAGTTTTGCATGTTGCATGCAAATCATCCAGCTCATAGGTGTTGAAAACATTGCTAGTAGCGGGCCACATTATGGATATGATTAGCTTTGTAATCAGCTAATTCTGTAATAGGCTACTACAGAAATCAGAATCATTGAAATGATAATAGGCCTGCTGTGAGGAGCAGGCATCTGCAACTTCTTTTTTTAACAAAAGATGAAACCAAAAGCAAATGCTGAATGTGCACATTTGTTATCAAAAACGATGCTTAACCAAAATTTTAACCTGTGGTTGTTTTTACGATTTCCAAAATATTCTGTTTTCATTGAAACACACTAGCATGCTAAGGGGTTTTCTGCAAGTTTAGAACAGTGATAAATATAGTTTTAAGAAATATCAACCATACAGAGAAATTGTACCCACAACTCTGCACCGGAGCACGATTTCGGAATGCTCAAATACTTGCATAAAAACCGTGGAAAACATTGCCAAAGTGGCCAGTCTTAGCAAAGGAAATCTGCGATCTATAACGAAACCTACTTTTAAAGCATTTTACAAAAGTTAGTTAAATACACATTAAATTGGGAATGCATTGGTAGAAAATTCTATCAATATAAATAATATAAATGAGTCAGGGCTGAAACCGGCCGGAGTAATCAAAGCCAGCAGGGGTTGGCAACGTACGATGTCAATCAAAATTTATCGCATGCCGCTAACTTCAGACACTGCTCTACCATCGACTGTCAAGAGCACATGCAGACAGTAGGCGCTACTAGGTAACTATCATTACTCGTACATGTGTTTGCATTGAAATCCAATAATTCATTTTGATTCCTCGAGATTTTTTCCAGTTAATCGAGATATGAAATAATCATTGGATAGATAGGCTAAGGAATACATAATTCTTACAAAATTCACACAGTTGACCAAACGGCAGGAGATCATAGTAATTATAGCAGCACAGAAAAAAATCAAGATCCCCTTTCTTTTGAGGTCGATTTCTACTGGTGCTAAAATTATCCAGAAGTTATGACGGCACTTCGGCGTCCCGCGCTTTTAAAAGTCGATAGAAACAATGTGGACCTTAGCAGAATGGTGGAGCTTAATTTTTTATTTGCTGCTATAAAAATTCTTGTAGGCTAGAATATAGGATTCTGACAATTTTATTTGAGATAAGCTATGTGTAATTACATGCAAAAGTTAGTATTTTCTTACTATTTAAGAATCAGTTCGTAACATTTATGTCAGATAGAGCATGTTTAGGTAGGTATCTTTAAATATGTTACACTAACTATACATGCTCTTATAATGGTGTCTTCCTTTTGATTGACTAAATGATTTCCTCTAGAGGGAATGCATAGTTAATGGTCAACATAGGCCCATTAAAATTAATCGGAAGGCCGTGCCCGCGGCCTGTTCCATCCCGGTGATGCTTAATCACAGGAGAAAGAGAACATACGTGGTTCGACGCTTTGAAACTGATTTTTTCATCGTATCAAACTCAATTTTGTCATGCTAAAAAGTTATTTCTGATCTGATTTGGTCGATGGTTTATAAAGATGATAAGCTCCTAAAACTCTCAGTCCATCCCGAAGATGAGGCCAATCAGTTGCATTGCTTCAAATGTTGGAGTTTATTTAAGATGAAATTATGCTGATAATGTTATTCTAGTGAAAGGATTTCTATTTTCCCTCGAAATTAATGTTCATGTTGGCTCATGGTTGAGAAGAAGAATAGAGAAGAAGTGTCAATTTTCCTGACGTAGCAGCGTGAAGCATTGATTGATCAAGCGCACTCAAATGAATACCTCCCTAAAGCTTACTCCGCGGCAAGCTACCGGAAGGGAAAATCCTGAAGCTTGTTATTTGGGGGGACTTACTGTAAAATCCGGTGCCATAAGAAATTAATTAAGGGCTATTGAACGTTGTTTGTACAAAAAGTCAAGAATGATTGAAAGTTTATCATGTCGGCACCTCTCTTATTAAGAGTTATAAGAGTTTTGTCTGCAGTTTTTCAAGATCTGATCAAATTTTGTCGAATAAATATCACTAACAAATTATAATCTCCAAATATTCATTAGTGAGAGAGGATCGAGGAGTTCATTGAGTTCCGTTGGTAGCTTATCTCTCATGGCGCATCAGCAACATACTGCGCCAATTGCGGGAGCAAAACTCAGGTACCGAGCGTTTAATGCTATAATCGCATTTACACATTTATCTAGATGGCTTCACTACCCACGGCCTAAGTTAAGCTCACATGCACTATTTCAAGAGAATGCATAATGTCCTACTGTCTTAAGGAAAATACAGAGAAAGAAATTTGGTAAAATTGAAATTAAACATGCGACATACAGATGTGCATGTACAGATGTTATTACATAACAAATAATTTTCTGAAGGAAATGAAAAAATGATCTCAAGTTTGACTATGACTGAAAGAATTAGCGAATCCTATACTCAGAAGACTCCCTGCCTAGGGGAAGCATAATGCAATTGCAGGATATGATTGTTGGCATTTGAAACGGGCACACTTCAGCTCATTTCGGTAACTATGTCAGCGATGAACTCGAATGGTCGTGTCATTCTGCAGTTGACATGTCTATACTTAATATGATTAGCTTCTTGATCGGTCAAACCTAAATCACCATTCTATTCAGCGCTTACTTCATAATTAGTTATTCTTGATATAAATCATCAATTACAAGAATGATCAGGTAAGGAATAAAAGGTGGATTATTAAGCATCAGCATATTGAGCTCCCGAGTATTCTTAAAAATAATTCAAAAGACTTTGAAACTTGATATTTTACCGCGATATAATTTGAGAAAATGATATTTAAAAAACTCTTGATTTTGCGAAATTTTTAATGCTTTTTTCATTTTGTCATTTTTCAATTTGATCATGTCAGAAAGGAAATAATGTTATAAGACATTTTACCACATTTTCATATTTGTTCGATAATCTCTGTTTGAAATATGTTAATCCATAAAATTGTTATTCACTATCTGATGAGTGCGGAAACTCGATTATCCCCAGGTTTTCAAATTCGTCTAAAATCTGCAAAAATATATCAATCGTCACCAAGCTTCGGGTAGACGTAGGCCTACTTAAGCATATTTTCTACCTACATCAAAACTTTATGCAGATCGGACAAGTACTTTTTGCATTATAGACGATAACGTGAAGCGCAGCGATGTCAACCGCTTCATTTAACTTCGTCTATTCGACGCATTATTGTTGATCGTGTGTACATTGTTCTCTCTCCATCTCCCTCTTCATCTCATCCACTACTGCCATTTAAAATCTTCACATGACCACTGCATCGCCACAACCTTATTTAGTTGAAAAAATGTTAGTGTAAGGGATCTGGCTTTGTCATCATCGCTTCATGAGTTGTCGGGGAATGACTTTGTTGATCTCATCGTGCGCTTCATATCTGGCCTGCAGAGACAGCATACAGTTCAAACATAATGCTGCTATTTCCAAAGATAATGTATATTATAAAGATGGAAAACTCCCCATTGAACGCATGTTAAAAAAATGGAAATCATTTTTGTTAGAGTGTATCAAAAAAATACGGTCAGCCATCTTCGATGAGTAGTAACCTTCTTTTTAAATTTGCGGAATAATTAGAATCACGTGTGTTATCCCTTCGGTCGCAGTGTTGCAGTCTTTGGCAGCCAATTAACGATTATTTTTAGTTAGTCACACCTCAAGAGCTTAGAGTCATTTGACAATATAATAGGACAGATATTTAATGATATAAAGTATAAAATTATAAAATATATTAATAAATACTGTTTTCAAAGCCATATTAGCGAAGTTTTCCGAAATGACTATTGAATTTTTTTATTCTTAAGGCAATTATAAGTATCACTTGATAAATATCAATTACTTGCAAGTTGTTTCTATTTTAGGTTTTGCTAAGAAACGCTTGGTCTTAGATAGTCTCTTCAAACCAGTTGACTGTCATCATTCAAAAGCATGCCCTACTGTGCCGCAGCGCAGTAAATTGCACGAATACACATCGGAGCAAGCCGCGTCAAGGGGAAAGTTGAGTTTCGATAAATTCCCTGACATAGCGAATTTTGCTGTTGGATTCAATGAAACTAAATACTTATAGGTACCAGATGTTCATGCATTTTTTGTCGATTTGAATGATTCACTGACGAGGAACATGGTTTAGGCTTGCATTTTGACACCACTTCAGCACTGTAGGCATTGTTGCCTTTGAAATTCTATTCATGTTGCATTTTTTATATGTTGTGTATTTTCAAATGATTGTAATATGAAGGGTGCTTTTCAACCCCCATGTCGGTGTCCATTGCTTGGGAAACGATTGTCAAATCACGTTTTAATTCTATATACCACGTAAGGCAGAGGTTGAGGTTAGTAAATTCAAATTGTAATTCGAGCTGGAATTTTGTACATGGGATGCTATTGAGAAGTGAGAGACAGGCGTCAGATGGCCATCCTCAACGAACTGGCAATCTTGTTTAGAAATTCTTATAGTAGATCTACGTATGTACTGCAGGCGCGTTGTCAACCTCGAATCTATCACGCCTTGTCCTGACTTCGGCGCTCGTTTTCAGGAATTATAAAAAGAGATGCGAAGAATCTGAAAATAGAAAATGCTCTATGTAGAGAGTCGAGTTGGTGTACCGGTATCAATGTGAGGGCTGTCAGGCTAGGTCTGGTAGCCTTTTCAATGTCAGTGTTCAGCTTGGAATTCGTCTGTTGCATGTTGTTTGTGTGTGTTTCTAACTGCTATTAAGCATGTCTGAAGGTTTCCTCTTGATTTTTGGTTGGAAAAGTATCTCTGACGGATGCGTGATACCGTGACAGCAGTAACGCAAAATGGTCGTGAAACTGTAAAAAGAAACCCGCAAAAATGAGCTTCGAACTGCAATTGAATTTCTTTGATATTGTTTTTTCAAGAATTAATTATTGAAATGTATGCTTCATTCATGATTACTGGTATTCTGTGTCATGATCTCTTTATTGGCGTGGTGTTATCATGACTTTGACATCAAATTAGACGTTTGACACGGTTCAGCATCCTGCTGATATTACAGTGCAACGTCACCCACATCGTCCCGCTTTACAGTGTCATTGAGGTTTCAATACGGAATCGATCGTTAAAAATGATCGTGGCATATGGTCCGCCTACATATCGCTAGTATCATCAATTTTTGAGAATTAGCTTCACATTCGTCTGTTTTTAATCATAAACTTGACTCCTTGGTGCGTTTGATAGGCATGTGCAATTGGATGCGCTGAGTACACGTCGCCACCCCGTTAGAAAATGCTAAAATAATATGTCACAGTAAAGTTGCTGTTCAACTTAAAATGAGCCACGCTTGTCAGTCGTATCATAATGAGACTCGATGAGAGACAGGCTAGTTTTTATGACCACCGCTGCAACTGCGGATGATTACGGAAATGATCAGAGCGAGATGTCAAATTCCGTTTATCGAAATTGATTCCGAGAACATCTTCAGAATTCCAAGTGAAATGTGTGAAGAATGGTGTCACGGATGACTCGCACACTAAGACAAGGAGACTGAGAGACTGCAGACAATTTAGGTCTACTGAGTTCTTTTCGGACTCAACTTACGAACTTTAAAAGTCCGTAAAAGTCTACGGACAAACCAACTATGGAGAACTTTCAGTAGAACATCATGAAAGCAATTCTTCGGTAGGTCTAATAGCAAGGTAAGCTCTCATCATGATTAGGGGAAATCATTTGAATGAAATTTATTTTGAACCTAATCAATGTAATGACATGAATAGTTGATACATGTTTTCAGGCAAAGAAGAGGAAGAACTCTAAAAATCTAAAAACAAAACCAACAAAAACCAAAAAAAAATCTACACTAAAACTATCTAATACCTCTAAAACAAATCTACAAAAACAAAAAAAAAAACACACTAAAACAAACAAAAAAAACCGAAAGAACACAAAAAATCTAAAACAAAGTCTAAAAAACCCTAACAAAAACCAGACAAACCTCAAACACTAAATCTACTATAAAATAACACAATAAAAACAAACTCTATAAAAAACCTACAACACTATCTACAAACTACACACCCCCTAAAAAAAAAAAAACAAAAAACTAACAAACCTACAACTCTACAACTGCACTAAAAAACTACTAAATCTAACAAACTAAAAAAACCCTCACTAACTAATACCTGCTAAACTACACTATAATCCTAACTCTAACTACTCTAAAACACTATCTACAAACCAACACTACCTAAATAAAAAAAACCTAAAAGAACTCTAAAATCTACTAAAATACCTAACAACCACACCACAACCCTACAACTAGCGAACACCCCTAACAACCAAGACACTAACAACCTCTACCCAACACACCAACTAAACAAACTAACTAACTATACTCTAACAAAAACCCTCTACGACTACAAAAAAAAAAAACACTAACCACTAACCTAAAACTAACCCCAACATAACTACATAAAACTACCCTAAACTTAACAAACCCACTTCTACCTGCTAACGCTAATACAAAAACAAAACTAACTACCAAAACCAAACCAAAACCCAAACTACAAACCACCATACCCTACACATATCTACAAACACTAATAAAACAAACAACTCTACAAAAAACCAAAACACTACACTAAAGCACCAAAAACTAACAACTCTATAACAATAACAAAACCCAACTAACACTAATCAACTCTAATACCTAATAAAAACGAACAACACTAACTCTAAAATCTACAATACAACTCTAAAAATAAAACAAAATCTACCCTAAAAAATAATACTAAAAAAAAAAACTAACCTAAAGCTCTACAAAAAAACAACAACCCTATACACCAAAAGCCCTAAAACAAACAAGCCCAACTCAACTACAACACCAACATCTAACCACAAATAAAAATAAAAAAAATAAACAAAACAACAAAAAAACCCTACACTAAAAAAAACCTAAAAAACACCTAAGAAACCTAACAACCTACACTACAACAACTATAAAAAAAATCTAATCTAAACCTCTACATCTACCTCACTACCTCTAAATAAAAAAAAAAAAAAAAATACAAAAACCTAAAATCTACTAAGCAAACACAAAAAACAAACTACAAAAAAACTCTAAATAAACTACTATAGAACAAACTCTAAACTACCTAACTCTAAACTCTAAACTAACACCAAAACAAACCATCTAACCAAAAAACCACTATACCTAAAAAACCAACTACACCGGCCAAAAAACCAAAAAAATCTACTTACTCTAAACAAAAAAAAAACAAACCTAAAAAACTAAAAACCTCAACCTACTACTAAAAAAAAACAACTATCCAAAAACTCTAACTCTACACTACCACACCCTAAAAAAAACCAACTAAAAAACCAAAAAACGCAGAACAACCTCTAAAATCTAAACAAAACCCAACTCAAAACTACCACACAACCCCAAAATATCTATAAATACAA
>CAJQUW010004845.1:0-70350 GCA_907163375.1 Prostheceraeus crozeri
ATGTGATTAAAGATTATTTAATGGATATTTTGCCTTATAGCAGAAATTATCTTGTATAATCTTATCACATGGTATATTTGTTTATATATTAAATCATTTCACTGATGTTTGAAAAGCATAACACTTTCAAGGAAGGATCAACGCTTATAGTGGTTGTCTGTCCTGTATGTCATACAGAATTGCGGAATGCACATAGTGTATTGATACATTTGGCTGAATATATTTCTACAATTGGAAGGTAGGTAGATACTTCAGCAAGAAATCAGATCCATGGTTTATACAACACTATCAATGACCTATTCCCATCCATTCTGCATACGTGATCTAGTGCATATATATATGGAGGAATGGAGGAAGGAAAGAGGTTGTTTTTGTCTCATTAGTTGATCGAGTAAAATGTCAGGATTATGCTGTGTAAGCGGCTAAAAATTACAGATCGCTAATTGTGGATCCTCGGATGCGATCTTGGTCGCTCTGATCATGAATTGTGCACTATACTTGCGCAGCTATACATTTCAAATTACATCAGTTAGGTAGAGTTTTAAGTGATGCTGATTGTTCAAGTCAGCTGTTTTATTCGGTAGTGCATGTTACTGGCAACAAGTTACTCACTAGCTCATCGGAAATTGGACACTGACCTGCATGTGCGCTGATGCCGAAGGAGGAAATCAAAAGTAAACAGATACCCAATCCTTGCAGACACGTATCGCTTCTAAATATTGACCTTGCAATAAATTATCGCTGCAGTAAGCGACAAAGGTGTTAAGGAAGAATGACCTTAGTGGTATTGTCTTACACGCAATTCAACTGGTGTAAAGCCTTTCTCGAGTACAGTTTTAGCTGCATCTTTATTGTGGAAGTGAGTGCGATTGAAGGAGAAGAGACAAAGCGCAGGGGCAGACTGAGAGAAAACCAAGAGAGGCAGGCCAATTTCGCGCTGTTCAGTTACTCGGCAAGTAAAGTAAGACGCAATTAGTGATATAGCCAAACTATTTTTATACATTATTTTGTGTCCTCATAGCAATGGAAGTATAATTTTAGTCATCGCAGTCTGTTAGGTAAGAAGATATGGGAATAGGCCAAGTGCTTATTAGAAAAATACAAAAATACAAAAAACTACGATACGTATTTCTTTGACCACCGGTCAATATGATCAGGGAGTATACTCCCTTTGTATTTTTCTATTAAACACTTGGCCTATTCCAGATCTTCTTACCTTTCATAATGCATGGTCAAGGCATTTTTTACATAATGCAGTCTGAGACTTATTTCTAAGTGAATCAAACTAGAAAGCTAAATTAAGTCATGAAATTTCACAATGAGGCATGTGTATTTTCACTATTTTGTTTGCCATCCTGAATATCATATTAAAAAGTTCGGTAATTCTCTTTCCCCCACATTTTTGTTGTTAACACCCGCGAGAGTTGCATCATCAGCGATCTTCTCTTGCTCGCAAGAGCAGTCTCACTACCGTCGCACAGACGCTATGAGTGTGTGAAATTCCTCTGGTTTGCAGAAAATTCACAGCATTTGCTTTGTTGCTTACTGTAGACAGCAATAACACGAAGTTCGTGATCAATATTTCACAGCTGTATCTTGTATTCTAGTGAGCATCCAGGGGACCAATCCTTCATCCTAGACTTCAAGTAAGACTTGTGAGTGGTGCTGTGATGGTGTCACTCAGAGAGCAGATCAAGTCTATTCTAAATCCAATCTGACTTGATGAAATTTGATGAATTTGGAAAAATTTGAAAATGTGGGGGAAGAATAGAAGTACCAAAAGTTCCTTTGTTGCATGCAGTCTACAAGGGATTGCAGTCATTGAGGAAAGGAAAGTCAGGCCTTCCATGAAATATGAATCAGAAGAATAGGGTGCAGATCATAATTGAGGAAGCGTAAAGACAGACAGGACCTTCGGCGCATAGTACCCGTCTTCTTTAGTCTATCTTATACTGTCTGTTTCATGCTAGAATTCGTCAATAACTTTATTGTCTGATTTTATCTCATCTATCTTCTAAAAATTTAAATCAATCAACAAATGCTATCCCCCACCAAATGTCATCGAATATATCAAATATGACACACGCTTCACAAATCGATGCTTAATAGATCCACAAAAATGTTAATGGATCCACAAATATATACGTGTACGTCTGTAGAAACTGTTTAACTGAGACAATTGCCACGAAATTTGAAGTACAGGTACAAGTGAGCGCATTATCTGAGTATATACGTTCCTAATGTTCGATAAGGTGTGTGTATGTTTGTTAGTCGCTAAGGTGAGTCACGTGACATTGTTTCTCCTACACAACCAGTAGAATTATTGTGGAATCAGGCAAAGCGTCGCAATCGAAAACAATTTGGAACTCATCGCTCAATGTTGGACTCGTACATGTTTGGATAAACATGAATAATAACCGAATAACGTACGAATAATACGCCACTTACCTGTGCCTTAAATTTCGTGGCAATCGGTTCAGTTAAATAGCCGCTACAGAGACGTTTGTATTTGGGGTGAATATACAAAGAAGACCCGCTCAATATACTCATCCTTCTGCTAGCTTTACATTAATATAACCGATTAATATATTTTTGTGAAAGAATAATTAATCATGTCACCTAGCTGCGTAGGAAAGAAGTTGCGCTTCATTAATCGCATCCACGTAAGAGACAGATATTCCAAACGAAAATTCAAGAATTAAGAATATAAAAATTAAATTGAGAAATTGAGAAAGAAAATTGTCTAATTCATTAGCAATTAGCATATGGTAAACTTAATCCAATTTTTTGATAGGATTAGAGGGTACACGTGAGCCTGAAAAAGTGAGAATTATCATAAATCATGATTGCAAATTACCGAGTACTTTTACCTAGCGAAGAATTGTTACTATGTTGAAGTTTTATTTTATAGTTACCGTAAAATGAGGTGACTTGGGACAATTTTAACACTTTTTTTGAAATTTCGAGAAAACGATTGAATTTTTAAAACTCCTGAATAGCCACATTTATGCGAATGGCTAAGAGGAATAAATTTGTAGGTGTAGCGGATTCCATCGTCATGTTCTTGTACATGTATTTTCGAAAACATGTGCTGTCCCAAGTCACCCCGTGGTGGGGTGACTTGGGACACCTTGCAAACTGAGTGGCATTCGCTTCCCACGTGTGCAGATACCTTCGCTTAATATCTTAAAACTCTTGAAATGAACCCCAAATTATTTAAAGTCAAGACAAAACAATTTCAGTGGTCGACCCAAATCAACCCATGAAGGGTCAATATGGAACAATAAAATCTATTGTAAATGTTCTATGAAATGGAATTAAAAAACGCGTGCATGCAAAAAACAATGTTGTAGTACGGCATAATAAAAAATGTCACTATGCGATCTAGTCAGTCAAGCCTAGCTGTTCCCAACGGTTGTACACCTATTAATTTCACTACATTCAAACAATCCCCGGCGTGTGGTACGTGGCTCGCACAAGCTCTGTAGAATTTCTGAGCACAGCACATCCGATTCATCAGGCCTGCTGCTTGGCCACTCAAAGTATGTGCTGACATATGCATAGGTTCACAAAAATGTCATTCTGACCGACGACCTTTCCGATGAACTTCTTTTTGTTCCCCGATGCCGTCTGTAGCGCAACCAGAAGCCACATGCCTTTTTATTGATGTCTTTCAATTCATGTGAAATTTTTATTGTTGGTTCATCACGGTTCATCAGGTTCCGATAAGTGTTAACTAGTCTTTCTGGATCATCAACCTCAGCGTCACTAGTGTCGACATCTTCGCCTGAGCTTTCTTCACTGTCTGAAAAATTCGCTGTGACACGACTCCGACTTAACTTGCAACTTGGATCTCTTCTGCACCTGACGATTGTTTCCACCGCGGTATCGTATGTCTTGAAGAAATTCAACATCGCAAGACTGTCTGACAGATCAATGCTGCTGAATTCATCATTCGCTTCGGGTGGTAGCACAATGTCGAGGACTTTTTGTTTAGTGGATATATTCCGTCGTTCCGAACCCCGCCTATCTGCAAATTAGCTGAGCCTCGGCCATCAAATTCAATAACTTAGAGTTTCATGTACTTCTCTCAGTTACATGTACTTCATTTGAGTCGTCATTAAGAGAAGCCAGCATAGTGGATGAAGGCTGGCTATAACCACAACGTGCAAGGTTCGAATCCCGGGAAATTCATGCATTTTGTTCCACGTCCGTTTAGTACAGTAGGCCTATTATTCCTATTAATGTAATTTGAAATAGTCATTTGAATCACTTTGTCAAGAATAATTCAGCTGTAGAAGAATTTCTTTTATCAGTTTTGAGTCGATGTGACACACAATTCCTGACAAATGTTACGAAGTTTAATAAATAGTTGAACGGTTTGGGGTGACTTGGGACACTCAGGATGGGAGCATCGCAGTAAAATGAAGTTTTGAGAGGGAAAAAGCTTTCATAGAGCCATGAAAAATGAGTTCCAAGACTATCATGCTTATACTAACACAATTCTATGAAGAATTAGAGATGACTTTGCTAACTTACTATAGAACCAGACAAAAGTTTAAAAATTTTTTCAACAGAGATTTTTCTGCATGTTATGAAACTGCGATTTTTAGAAGTATGAAATTAAGCAAAAGTTTCTAAACTATTATTTTGTGGCAAGGAATCCAGCAAGCTTTCTGATGCATTTTCGTAAATTATTGTAAGCGAAAGAATGTCTTCAAAAAATCAGTTTGAAGTGGCTTATTTAGTTTTGTCCCAAGTCACCCCCACTGTCCCAAGTCACCCCATATTACGGTACATGTTATTTTGTATGGCCCTATATTGTATAATTAAATCGCCGTTGATCAACAACGCTTTTTAAACGTTTGATTTAAATTCAATAGATTGTAATTTATTCATTTTTGCCATCTTTACAAAATCAGCCATTCGGAAATTAACTTAAGTACTTTAAGAATTCGCACTTATACATCCAAAGAGTCTTATCAATCCAATCTATTTCATTTCAGCTACTCTGCGACGCTACGAGCATGGTTAAAACATACGCAAAAATGAAGAAGTCTCTTTATCAAATACCTCTTTATGCAGACACATGGTCCTATCGTATGGAAAGCATTCTTTTACGGTTGGGAGAAAGTCTGGAAGGCAGCATTGGCAATTTCAAGGCGTACAGACAAATTAAAATAATGTCTTGTAAGGATGCTGGTCTGGTAAGTTTACACACATTTACATGCACATTTATTCAAATATCCTCATTTTATCCACTAATTTCAGATTCGAAGGCTTTGAAAGGGTTTTTGTCACTGATCGTGAAGCTGCATATTAATCCAAGTGCATTTTCAGCATTGGGCAAGTAAGTGTACTTTAAGGATTTGATCAACAACTGTCAATTGAATGTATAATTTTAGAATTTAAAATATTTTTGTCACATTTATTGTGTAGCTCATCAGAGATAATGAGAAGGTTTGACAGATTTTCAAAAGATAAAGACTGACGTGTGCCACTATGAATATGATTCAAGTGCGAAAATGATCGTTCAACATCAGCGGCAGTAAGGGGAGCAAATTTCATAATGATTCACGTACAGTAGTGATTACAAAATGAGTAATCCTGAAGTTCCGGAATCTTCTCATAGTATTGCTAATCGTCAACTCCCACTGAGGGGAGCAACACTCACTGACGGCAGCAAGTAAGCCTGGGCATGTTATGAGGCTTGCCCAAAATCAAAACTATTCAAACATAGCATCAGATCAATTGAGTAACATAGTATGCAGCTTATCATCCACACATACAGCTGAAGGCAAGAAATAGGCTACTAATCATAATGGGATCATACTCTATTGCCCTATGGTATTCGATTAAGCTATCTTTTTCTTACAGGCCTTTCATACATTCTGGAGACGGCTTATATTAATCGCGATATAAGATACTACGATACTACGGCTCATACGATGATTACGATACATTTATATTGCATGCAGTTTGCTATACACTTTGTTACTGCTATGATATGGTCTACATTGTGTAACAAAGAAGTGATAAGCCTATTGATAAGGAATGACAATGAGAGATTCTCATACGCTTTACGATGAGATGATCAGTATGATAACACAATATACAATAAATATTTTATTAATTTGTCTCTCGAATCAAATTATAGTATACTATAGTAACTGATGAGGTGATTGCGAATCGCAATAACGCAACCGTGATGAACCGTAGATGGTAAACGCTTTAGCCGTAACCGACCGTAGCCGTGACACCTTTTGGCCTCAGCCACACTGAAAGCAAGGCAAACGCGAGCGTCTCGAGCAAACGTATGTCCGCAAGCTATAATCGCTCTGGTTTGCTTTGCTCGCAGTGTGGCCACCTACAACAGCTACAATGATGACTTCATAAAAGCTCCAAAACGCTTTGCTCGGAAAAGCTTGGAAAAGCTCGCACTGTGGCTGTTGAAAATGTGGCTATTGAAAATGAATCCTGGAGCCCCGACAGTTAAATCCCGTACATAGACACAAATCCCGTGATAAACCTCAGTTATTATTATAAAAATACATCTTTATACATTTATTCAAATTTTTCTATATATACATGCATATATGCTTTTATTATGCCTACATACATGTGTCATTTTCAGGAATCGACATTCATTGGTGGAATCCCGAAAAGTCCGGAGCTCAATGTCTTCCTCAATGGGGTTAAGATATCTGCGGCCAATTTCACAGAAACTGTCTCAGTGCTTGTTGGTTCGTACCAATGTTTCAATCTAAATTATTCGGCCGAACAAGAGAGTGTTCTGGAATGCTTGGAAGGACTGGTTGGCTTGAGACGGTCGTTCAAATCACCAAACATTAAGAATTTGGTAAAATCTTTTATGTAAATGCACGACCCCTCAATTTGTCTCCTCAAATTTTTAGATTCATATTGTATGCTGTTATTGCGTTATTAAACTACCAACCTTTTGTAATTGCTTTTTAAGACATTCAACGTACAAGTTGCAATGTACAAATTTATAGTTTTGATTATTCTTTCTAAACTTATTTTGTTAATAAGTTTTGCAACCACTGTTTTTAGAGATGTCAAATGTCAATGTCGTGCAAAGAGTACAATTTAAAAAATTTAGATTTTTTCAATATTATTCTGCTGTAAGAAATTCTTTTCTTCAGTTATTTTTAAGAAATTCTACATATAATATCTTGTTCAGTGTACAATTTTGAGTTCTACATCATTAGTAAGCTTATTTTGATATTAAGTTTTGTGACCACTTTTTAAGAAATTCCATGTCGATATCATGTTTGGCGTGCACAATTTTGAAGTTTGGATTCTTTTCTAAGCTTTTTTGTTATTAAGTTTTGTATCCACTTTTTAAGAAATTCAATGTTGATGTCATATAGAGTGTACAATTTTAAAGTCTAGATTTTTTCCAAGAATATTTTGATAATTATGTTTTGTAACCATTTATTGAGAAATTCAACTTACAATATCACGTATAGAGTGTGCAATTTTGAAGACGTTTCTTTCTAAGCTTATTTTCTTATCAAGTTTTGATGATGTAACGTATGGCGAGTGTAGCAGCTTCATTTTGTGTGTTTCTTCCATTCTCAACGCAAATAGCTTTACATCCTGACGAGGACATGTTACTCCTGCCACGATGGAATGATGGACTTGCTCAATTTTCCAGTAGGCCGTCTGGCCCCATGTATGACCTCAAGAAATGGTGTAGCTTTTAGCATTCGTCGTCAATAAAGATTTACGCATTCCAATTTATGTTCTATTCAACTAATTACATGGGACAATTGCTGCAGATCTTGCATCTTACTTCAGCAACGAAGTTCATTTACAAATACATGTATATTTGATTTAGCAATATCTAGCGGGTAAATACAATTTTTGGCGTGAGTACGCAATTAAGTAATACATAGTACTGATAAATTTGGACAGGAAGATTAGATATAACTTAAATCTGAATCGCGAAGAAACATGAGCGAGGTGATAAAACCTGCGAAAATACGCTATAATACATCTGCGATATTTTCGCTGATATTATTACCTTCTTTAGCCTTTTATCAGTGACATTTTTAGGGTCAGTTTTCGCAGGTAAATTTTAGCCTTATGATTTACAGTGCATTTCATTTCCGAATAGAGGAGAACTGCGCACAGATTATTTCCCCACTCCCGCCTGAGCGACTGACCTTCAATCGACGCGTCACCATTGATAATCACATGACAGCGAGAAAGGAAACGTGCAAACGGTCTTCATTTCAATATTTCAATTCTTCTTACAATATTGTAATTTGACTTCATTTTGCTGAAAACCATCAGTATTTTGAAAATGTGTGCCTTATATTTAAATTTTCAAAAGAAAGTTCGTCATGAATTATCATCTTCTTTCATTAAATGCAAACTGATTATTCTTTCAATCGCCTTCCCGGCAAGAAGTTTCACCTGTGGAGTTAGTCAATGATCCTGAACGACGACACGAGCCTGACAGTGAACAACAAATACTAGTGCACAAACAAAGCGAAACCTGGCTTTGCTATTGCACATGGGTATAGTACTCTCGTTGATAAGCATATGTGATTGAAAAATTGCAATTTAGTCAATTGCATTCAAATAATTCAAGTCAATCAAATAAATTTTTGACAATCACAATCAACATATAATAAATAGTTTATTGTCAAATCATGGATGAAATAAAGCGTGAAACAATAATTGATCGAGTGCTAAAAATATATATTAAAAGTTTTGACCCAGTGCAGCTTTGCCCCCGTAAGCGACATTAATTGCTGCAAATTTTATCATGACCTCCTTTTTCCAAAAATATTTAATCCTATAATTAAACCTCTTCGCCTTTTTCAGATAATTGCATGCATAGAAAAACCCCAAATTTTGAAATGTCGATTATGTGAATTTGATACAAGCTAGACAGTAATGGCTGCATCAGCGAGTTGTCTTCGAATTTCCAAGCTTCATTCGCGCTCAAGTACCAAGTGCGATCGCAGATATTTTCACATTCAAAATTATTGTGATAGCGCGAACTATGGCGTGATCCGCAACCGAACAGGAACGAATTAACGAGATTCGAATAAACTGTCACATAAAAAGGCCACATTTCACTGTTAATCGCATTCATATTTGTAAACGAACTCGTGCGAATGAACGCGCAAGGCTCAACTTTATCATTGAGCTCATCTCAATTTCACGCGCGATTCAACAATATTATATAACCGCGTTTGCCTTTGATCGCACTTCTTAATTAGTTGTGGATCGAGAGCGCAAGTGTGAGCGTTAACCGCGAATTGGCAACTATTGATGTAGTAGTCGTCCATAAATAATTATGCATGCCTTTTGCACGATCGAGGTCGCAAGCATTTAACATAGCCTACCCGTCCCAGACATATCTTTTGATTCTTTTCTGAATCATCGATTCGACCGAGTCAGCATCAGAGATGACGCAATTTGTTCAAACTAAATATGATTCACCAAACAATTATACAAATGACAGCGACTATCTTTTGTTAAGTGAATTAATTGAAGTATCATCGTAACTCACACCCACCCAAAGTAGGCCTATATAAGGGAAGTATGGAATCAATGGTTGATTTGTGGCGACAGCTTATGATATTACTTTTTCGCCTGCGCTTATAAGCAGTTTTATTTCATATCGCAATTGACAACAGAATAGTATTGAAATATTGAATGGGAGGGACTGAATATGTCAAAACTATATGAAGTAGACTTAGTGATAAAAATTTTGGAAAAAATCGGAAAATTTTGAAAGTTCTGATTTTTTGTGATAGGCCCTATGCTTTGACCGCTTCCGCAGCCGAGGCAGCTATACACACCAATAGAATGGGTCTAAAACTGGTGATTTTGATCATTATTTTGAATAAAACGATTTTGAAAAATGAAAAAATTTGAATTTTTGTGATATAACTTTTACGTTTTCCATCATAGCAGAGGCATAGACACATCAATAGAATTGTTCTAAAACTCTTGATTTCATCATATCATTTCGATTAAAACAATCGTAGCAATACGAATCCCGTCCGCGGATTTTTGAGCATTCCTTTGCCTGGCTTGTAGCAATTTCTTGGCATTTTTAATATTATAACACAGACATCTTTTGTGACAACGTGAATTTTTTTCCCTTTACAATGGGGTATAATTTCATGCATTGTGAAAGATCTGGAGCAAAAATAATGCACTTTATTTGGGAGTTTGTTTATGGCTTGAAAGTTAAGCTTTATTATGCAGCCTTCATTGCAATGATACAAATTCCATTGAACATGTGAAACACAAGTACACAGTCCAACACACCATGAGCGACCATATATTGGAAGATATATAAAGACTGTAAACTCGTGAGATATTTGGAAACTAAAGATATCTGTGATGATGAGTAGAAGAATATCTATATGATAGCTTCTAGCTTCTGGCGTATTGTCCGATATCTTCGTGGAGGACAAACTACACATTCGATATCCATTTAGCTGGTTCACATAGTTCCCAATCGATTTCAGATCTACTTAAATGAATTTCAGACTTTTCCAGATGAATTGGAGATTCTCCAGTTGAATCTAAGATCCTTTCAAAGTTGAGTTTCTGACAGATATCTGAAATTCAATTAGAGAAATCTGAAATCCATTTAATGTCTGATATTCAGCTGGAAAGATCTGAAATAGACATAGAGGGTGCAGTTCAGGGCTGTGGAGCCGATGCGTTATCTCATCGGCTCCGGCTCCACGACACTGATGTGAAAGGCTCCGGCTCCGGCTCCGACTTCAAATTCAGGTTCTATCTATGCTGGTTATCCTGGATCCGTTGAACGGGTTTTTTGGATAACGGTGTGGCCTTTAGAGGCTTGCTACAATCATCAAATTAGTTTTCATTAACAAGCAACGACTTAAGTTAATAATAAAAATGATAATAGCCTAATATAATGACAAATAACATACTTGTCATATATTTTTGCATGAATTGACTATCTCTGAAAGATAAAATAAAGTTATAGCCAGGATTGGTTAAATTAGATAAAGATCTCCCGCACTGGCTAAATATAAATTGTCCAAGCCTGCAACCAGTCTACTACGAGGCTACATTAAATAAGACCACATGAGTGATGATGATATACCTAATTAGCCGTCACAGGGGCCGAATAGTAGTATAAGCTTTTTAACAAAGCTTGAATATGAAACTGGATAGCGTATGCCTCTAAATAGCTTATAGGGCCTGTATCTACTCGAACATGGAAAGGGTATCGGCTATATAGCCAAATATACCGTATCAATAAAGATATCAATTGATTTATTGAATATTAAAGTGTATATAGGCTAGCTTAGGTTGTTATTGTTATTTGTTATTGCCTTTATTCAATAGTCTGTTGGTCCATGAATAATATGATCGGTGGGTAGCCCACGACTCATCATCTGTAGAAATTGTAATTCAGATAGCCTCATTGCAGTGTAGGCTAGAAATGTGGAAATGAAAATTATACTTAAAAAAATTAAAAATATCTAATTTAGGACAAGTTTTGTAATTCTATGCAGCATACTTAATAAGTTAAGGCCTAACTTACATTATATTAATTTCGTATTTTTCATTATGGCGTAAAGTTGCACTAAATAATTCATCAATGATTCATGTATATTATTATATTCAATTTATGTATAACACATTACCACTATTCCTCTGATGATGGTTAGGCTGATGAAACTGAACTCGGAGTATCACACAGTATGTTGCAGGGTGCCACCATGCACAATAAAAATTTGACTGCGAGCACCGAGCAGAAATCCCATCTACTTTGCTAGCTTTCAAATGCGCGTGCGGTTTAATGTCACAGACAATAGAAAAGGGAGGTCAAAAGGCGCCTTTATTGAGAGCGTCTCAGTCTTTTTTTTATTGTTTACATATCACTAGTGGACAGAATTGCGGAAACATTGCAATTTATATATGATTTTATGCGTTAATTGTAATTTATTGTCATTTTACACGATAATTGCAATAAAATGATGCAATATATAAATTGCAATTTTTGTATTTTTCGTTTGCGAAATTTTCATCGTACATTTATCATCATCGATTCATCTCAGTGTTGCTTCCTTTACAAAGATTTTTGCTCTCTTCAGGATAAAAAATGAAAACATTCATATCATTGCTACTTTTTGTTGATTATAATTGATATCACTGTAGTACACGAAAATTGTAATAAAAATACCCTAATGACCATATTGCAATATGGTCTTTATAATACTATGTATATATGATATATATATATATATATATATATATATATATATATATATTAATGAAACAGTCAATTCCTTTTGCATTAAAAATAGATCTTTCTTTTGTTTTTTGATTTCATGATCCACTAATTCTGAACGAAACTGTTCAGTGACCTTTTTGTTTTGCAGATTTTTATCATATAACTTAATTTTTGTGTATTTTGGAACCAATTCATTTTTTTTGCAAATGTTGTTGTAATTAATATCATGATTCAATTTTATGCATTTATGCAAAGACCTTTCCGTTTTTCTATATTGACTTTTTTCTTCTGGCGATATTGTTCTCAAGATGATAAAAGAATGCCATTTGATGGTAAAGTAACTCATATTTTGCGACGTTTCGGACGGTAACGACCTGTCCATTTTCAAGCTGTAAATAACAAAATGCTGCAAATGAGATTTGAAATCTCTAAACTATGCATTTAAGCAGCGAAGACAAAATGATTAGATCATGGACATCTTAACGAAAGCAAAATTATCAAACGTGCTGATATCAATAGCATACATGAAGATATCGTCTGAGTCAATAGTTATAGCACATTCAGATGCCTAGTGAGTCCTTTATCCTTAACATTGAGAGATGGGCATCGTTCCTTTATCAAAATGGCCTCGGCGATTTGAAGGCTGTTTGTCTCTGGGAATCTTGCCAGTACTTCCATTCTATCTATAATCTGTTTCGGTTTGATGTTATGTTGTTCAATTGAGTGATTTTTGATGGATCCATTGTTTTCATGTTGCTTGCTCCTCACTTTTAGTTCATTTGTAGTGTAGCCAATATATTGAGCTCTATTACAAGAACTCTCTTGACAAGTGTATTGGTACACAACATTATTATCAGAGTTCAACTTATCTTCCTTGGTTTTTATTGCGTTGATCAGTTTGAAGTTTTTGTAGTAAATTCTCACGTTTATTTGCCAATTTTCAATCCTTGATTCAGTGCTGTCACTCACAATTTTGATTAAGCGTTTTTCTTCAATTAGATAATTCGACGTCAATTGACCTTTGTAATAAAAGACAATTTTGTTTTTTCCATCTTCTTGTTTGTTCTTTTCATTCTTCAGATATGTATTCATAATTGTATTCAACTCTTTATCAAAATATACCATTGGATAATTGCTATTTGTCAAAATTCTTTTGATTTTGGCAACTTCTTCGTGAAAAGCCTTCCAGGTTGAGCAAATGCGGAGCGCTCGATGAATGTAACTTTTTATTACTGAAATTTTGTATCGATGGGCAGTGAAAGAAGTGAAGTCCAAGCAGTAGTTAGCAGCTGTGGATTTGCGATAGATAGAAAAGCTGAGAGAATTATTGCGAGTGATGAAAACATCAAGAAAAGAAATTGAAGTATTTTCTTCAAGCTCATAAGTGAAATTCAAAACTGAACTTGACCTAAACTTCTCTATGATTTGAATCAAGTGAGCTTCATCTTTGACAATTATGAAAGTATCATCAACATATCGATAATAAGCGATTGGCTGTTCTTCTTTTGAAATTGATTGGAATACCTTGTTTTCTAGATGTGCCATGTAAAAGTTCGCATATGTTGGACCAAGAGGTGATCCCATGGAAACCCCATCAATTTGACGATAGACGTTTCCCAACCAAGTGAATGGAGTCTGGGTGGTGCAAATTGTCAGAAGTTTTTCTAGTGTATTTCTTGGTATTTGTGGTGCTGGAATACTTGGGTTATTGTAAACGTTATCCAAAATTATCTGTGTTGTCTCACCAACAGGAACATTGGTAAATAAACTTACCACGTCGATAGAGGCCATCAAGTGATTTCCTACATTGTCAAGTGCACCTGCTTTCGCTGTAAAGTCATAAGAAGAGTCTGTGACATATGTGTAATTGCAATATGGCTTTATGATACTATCAACGTATTGGCTAACTTGATGAGTTGCTGAGCCTACCATCGAGATAATTGGCCTTAAAGGCGGATTGGTCACATTTTTATGGACTTTTGGAAGTCCATACAGAAATCCAGGTCGAAAGTAGCCAGTAAGTTTGTCAGCTTTTATTTTGTTCTGTTGATTTCCAATCAAAGAGTTCAATTCCTTTTTAATTGTGTCCGTTGGATCCTTGGTCAATTTTGTGAATTTTGAAGTATCTTGAACAATCGAATTGAGTTTCTTGTTGTAATCTTCACGATCCATGACTACCGTTTTCCCTCCCTTGTCTGCTTTTTTAATGACAATTGCAGTGTTCTTTTTCAGACTTTTTAGTGCTTCTTGCTCACCTTTGCTTAAAGGATTTTTGCTTCGATCAACTGTATTCGTGAACGCAAAGCTTTTCAGATCAGCTTTTAATTTTTCAGTATTCGATATTGTGATTTCATTCTGGAACTCTGATCTCTTTAGAGACGAGAACAGTTTTTCAACCTCAACTTTTTTCTCCAATGAATTGTACTTTGGCTTCAGATTGAAATCTAATCCCTTTTGCAACAATGAAAATTCGTCCGCATTCAAGGTGTATTTCGAGAGGTTAATTATACGATTTTCACTCTTCGGCAGGAGAATGTCATCACCATATAGACTCTTTAGTTTCTTCATGTGCTTTAGTTTGATTGTATCAGACATAGAATTTGAAATTCTAAGCATAAAGAACATCAAGCTTAGAAAACGAAAATTTGAATTGAACATTCTTCGCAATTGAATTAATGAAACAGTCAATTCCTTTTGCATTAAAAATAGATCTTTCTTTTGTTTTTTGATTTCATGATCCACTAATTCTGAACGAAACTGTTCAGTGACCTTTTTGTTTTGCAGATTTTTATCATATAACTTAATTTTTGTGTATTTTGGAACCAATTCATTTTTTTGCAAATGTTGTTGTAATTAATATCATGATTCAATTTTATGCATTTATGCAAAGACCTTTCCGTTTTTCTATATTGACTTTTTTCTTCTGGCGATATTGTTCTCAAGATGATAAAAGAATGCCATTTGATGGTAAAGTAACTCATATTTTGCGACGTTTCGGACGGTAACGACCTGTCCATTTTCAAGCTGTAAATAACAAAATGCTGCAAATGAGATTTGAAAACTCTAAACTATGCATTTACAATAACCCAAGTATTCCAGCACCACAAATACCAAGAAATACACTAGAAAAACTTCTGACAATTTGCACCACCCAGACTCCATTCACTTGGTTGGGAAACGTCTATCGTCAAATTGATGGGGTTTCCATGGGATCACCTCTTGGTCCAACATATGCGAACTTTTACATGGCACATCTAGAAAACAAGGTATTCCAATCAATTTCAAAAGAAGAACAGCCAATCGCTTATTATCGATATGTTGATGATACTTTCATAATTCTCAAAGATGAAGCTCACTTGATTCAAATCATAGAGAAGTTTAGGTCAAGTTCAGTTTTGAATTTCACTTATGAGCTTGAAGAAAATACTTCAATTTCTTTTCTTGATGTTTTCATCACTCGCAATAATTCTCTCAGCTTTTCTATCTATCGCAAATCCACAGCTGCTAACTACTGCTTGGACTTCACTTCTTTCACTGCCCATCGATACAAAATTTCAGTAATAAAAAGTTACATTCATCGAGCGCTCCGCATTTGCTCAACCTGGAAGGCTTTTCACGAAGAAGTTGCCAAAATCAAAAGAATTTTGACAAATAGCAATTATCCAATGGTATATTTTGATAAAGAGTTGAATACAATTATGAATACATATCTGAAGAATGAAAAGAACAAACAAGAAGATGGAAAAAACAAAATTGTCTTTTATTACAAAGGTCAATTGACGTCGAATTATCTAATTGAAGAAAAACGCTTAATCAAAATTGTGAGTGACAGCACTGAATCAAGGATTGAAAATTGGCAAATAAACGTGAGAATTTACTACAAAAACTTCAAACTGATCAACGCAATAAAAACCAAGGAAGATAAGTTGAACTCTGATAATAATGTTGTGTACCAATACACTTGTCAAGAGAGTTCTTGTAATAGAGCTCAATATATTGGCTACACTACAAATGAACTAAAAGTGAGGAGCAAGCAACATGAAAACAATGGATCCATCAAAAATCACTCAATTGAACAACATAACATCAAACCGAAACAGATTATAGATAGAATGGAAGTACTGGCAAGATTCCCAGAGACAAACAGCCTTCAAATCGCCGAGGCCATTTTGATAAAGGAACGATGCCCATCTCTCAATGTTAAGGATAAAGGACTCACTAGGCATCTGAATGTGCTATAACTATTGACTCAGACGATATCTTCATGTATGCTATTGATATCAGCACGTTTGATAATTTTGCTTTCGTTAAGATGTCCATGATCTAATCATTTTGTCTTCGCTGCTTAAATGCATAGTTTAGAGATTTCAAATCTCATTTGCAGCATTTTGTTATTTACAGCTTGAAAATGGACAGGTCGTTACCGTCCGAAACGTCGCAAAATATGAGTTACTTTACCATCAAATGGCATTCTTTTATCATCTTGAGAACAATATCGCCAGAAGAAAAAAGTCAATATAGAAAAACGGAAAGGTCTTTGCATAAATGCATAAAATTGAATCATGATATTAATTACAACAACATTTGCAAAAAAAATGAATTGGTTCCAAAATACACAAAAATTAAGTTATATGATAAAAATCTGCAAAACAAAAAGGTCACTGAACAGTTTCGTTCAGAATTAGTGGATCATGAAATCAAAAAACAAAAGAAATATATATATATATATATATATATATATATATATAAATACGAAATGTGCTCTTTTGCCCCACCGAGAATTGTACTCTCCTGCCCCACTTGTACATGAAGGGACCAGGGCCTACAACAATCGTCGGACCAGGCATTTGGAGGTGCTCTGACTGTCATATATCTTCATTCATATCAGTACATATCACAACACAATCATATTCTGCAAAAGCTAACTCTAAATATGAAAATTGAGGGCCTACAGCAATCGATCGTCGGACCAGGCATTTGGAGGTTCTCTGACAGCCATAGCACTTCTTTCACATCAGTACATATCAATGCACAATCATATTCCGCAAAAGCTAACTCTAAATACGAAAATTGAGGGCCTACAGCAATGGACGGACCATGCATTTGGAGGTGCTCTGACTGTCATATATCTCAGTACATATCACAGCACGATCATATTCCGCAAAAGCTAACTCTAAATACGAAAATTGAAGGACCAGGGCCTACAGCAATCGTCGGACCAGGCATTTGGAGGCGCTGACAGCCATAGAACTTCTTTCACAACAGTACATATCAATGCACAATCATATTCCGCAAAAGCTCATACGTGGGGCAGGAGAGTCAGTGGGGCAGGAGTGCACATGGGGGCAGGAGCGTACAGTTGTGGGGCAGGGGCGTACATTTCATATTCGTCCGTGGGGCAGGAGAGTACAAGTGGGGCAGGAGTGCACATTTCGTATCTATATATATATATATATATATATATATATATATATATATATATATATATATATATATATATGAGACATGTATTGCACAAAAGCAAATCGCAATCAATTTCAGATAACTTAAGGTAATAGTTTTCAAATGATCGATAAATTGATTTCACTTCGGAACTAGAAAACTTAAAAACGACTTTAAAAAACCATTTCACTGCAAAAAAATTTATACCGGCGCTAAAATATTATCATAATCACCTAAATGTTCATATCTGAAACATTTTACAAATATTTATAAATTAATTTGTCGATGTAACAAAAATGTTTCTGCATACTTATGTAATTGTTACCATTAAACAGTGCAGTAAGCGGAGTTCTGAACTCATCTGTTTAGCTACATGATAACAATGTTTACGTCAAATGATTGAAAAATCACAACTTTTTATCACTAGCCAGCAGCTGGTGTCAAAACGGAACCGAATCTCCAAGACAAATACGTGAACAATGGAATTGAACTTGAACAGTGTAACTTGCAAAGGAGCAGTGTCTGTGTTAATCTTCACATCACATTGAAGTCGATGAACATGCAGTTTGATTTCACAGACAAGCACAATAGCAGCACCCATATTCACCATACTTCATTAATAATTGCAGCTCTACATTAATATGAGCGTTTGTTTCTTCCTAGCATGCCTTCAGTCGAGGACTTCTATATAATACGATCGAGTGACGTCATAACAACATCAATCTTGCCTTACACATAGGATCATTCATTGCTTTATAGAGTGACTCACGCATAGAGTGCACGTGCCCTCGCCGTCTTTGGTGCGCACTGACTTACTTTACGTTTCTTTTAACAATGCGTGACCTCACTGTCTGGCCATACTGCTGCGCTCGTTTCGATATGCGCTCCTCAGTCGAACAGAAGGGCTGTGAATTGTAAAGCTTTCACTGGATGTGCCAACGACTTTTCATGCTGATTCTTTACATTGGTAAACTATGATTTCGTGAAGCTTCTTCGAATTAAACGAAATATGATAGAAGTGTGAATCGAATACCTGTGTGACTCAATTTCTGCCGATTCTCTCAAGTTTACGTGCTGGTAAGGAATAGAGCGGAGGCCACGTAAAAGAAGGTAAGACGATCACTCATGCTACAAACCAAGTTATTATTCCATGAAGTGTGAGTTAAATTGTATTTTAGCTGTAAACGTACACCTTCATGGTCTCCTTTTTGAAATAATCTGCTTGAGATTGAAAAAAAATTTAACATTTTTTCTAGACCTACCGGTGCTAAAGTTTTTGATTTAAAAACAATGAATATTTTTCTGAAATTCAGTAGGAAAGTTCAAGCGTCGCATCATTATCAGCGTGATCATTTTTATACTGTGCTTCAATTGAGGGTTCCATTTCTTTTTCTCACTCTGACCCGGGTTTCATTCGGGAATAGATATTGGAGAATGTGACACGTCTGTTTTAGACTGGGTAGGAATTCAAAAACAGCTTATGTTTTACTCCTTTTTCATCCGGTAGATGTAGCGTTCTAGGTTTACAGCATCAAGGTTTCAGGTAGTATCAGACAATGAAACTAAGTAGGCCTATTGATAGAGGGTAACATTATAAATTGGAAATTAGTAAGATTTCTGCAATTTTTTAAGTGTCATACTAAAATCATGAGTTAATGAAATTGAAAAACATGATATTATAATATACTATAAAATGAACCAACACATGATCGAGGTCTTGAAATGAAACCTTATTTTCTCAACCACTGAAACGAATTTTAATGCGCACATTCTGCGGTCATGACTCAAAATAATTCAGAAAGCAGCGCCACTGCACTCGGTTTATACAGCATGTTTGAGACGAGTAGTAGGTGGATACTTGCTTTTTTTAGATGGGGCTGCATGAATCCAAATGGTCCCATCCCCTGATTAAGAAATCGGGCTCAAGCTAGCTACATTAGACGGCTGACCAAATGGACCTCATTTGTGATTTATCTGGTTATAAAAGTAAATCGTTTAATTTTCATAACGACTGATATGTCAGAGCTTCCGAATGTTTTGTAATCCTGGATATTTTGTGGCAAATGATATTGATCGGCAGTCGCGGGTATAATACTGAATCTATTGTGAAGTACTTACGTTGCATTCTTAATATTTTTCTGAATTGTGTTTGCATGCGATACATTATTATAATTGCAAATAAAGTTCTTAGAATTGCTGAAGATTAAATCAAGTGACTTCTTGGTTTTCTTAGAACAGGAAAAAGAGAAATAATACTGTTTATGTAAGGTACCTTTGGAAGTACATCCAAAACCTCGAAGCCTATCTTTTAACCCAAGAGGAAAGACTGTGCAAAGAGTTTTTATCCAGAAATCCTCCTAAAGAATGACGGATATGGGCTCGAGTATTCTAAAGTTACCTGATATTTCTGTTACTGGCATTTGACAGCCGATGATCTATCTTTCGTAGAATTAGCGATTTATTATATGTGTAGGGCCTATACGTTTGATACCCCTTCCATGTTTCTACACAATTTTTTTTATCTTCCATGCAGGTTTCGGGTAACATCAAAAAGAAATTGTCATGGAGAGTAGTTAAAAAGCATATCAGAAAGCATTTGTGTTTAGACCAAACTCCCTCATACAATTTCACATTTGATGAAAAATGTGTAACTTTTGATATAACTTGGCAATTAGAATTATTACTGTGTCGCTATTTGGATACAATCAGAAACTATCGACGTGATTTGGAACATGACAACAGTGATATTCTTGGAGGATGCGGTATTGGTGATACAGATATTATTGTCCTGCATCTACATCTCTCTACTGATGGTGGACAATTGTATAGGTATAAGAAATCAACAGTCTGGCCTGTCCATTGTATGCTTTTGGATTTGCCGTTACATCTACGAACCAAACGAGAAAATGTTATCATCCTTGGACTTTGGGAAAGTAGGGTTAAACCTGATTGGTGTCACTTTTTAACAGATTATTTGAAAACGTCTGGTATTAGTAGCCCAATGGACTTGAATCTGGGATGCTCATATATGAGTTCTACCGAAGTTGCATACTGCTGTGTTTGATCTACCGGCCGCCGCGAGTATCTTGAATCATCAACAATTCAATGGTAAATTTGGATGCTTGGTGCATCGGGCAGAGTGGTAAGAGCTGGCAGGGGTCACACTCGAAGGTACGGAGACGTTTACGAACCTATTAGTGATGATCAATATAGGGAATACAGTGAACTGGCTCATGTGATAAACCTTATTTGGTATTAAAGGAAAGTCTTGTTTGTCCAATTATCTTAGTATACCGTCACGTTTTACTTGATCCACTGCACCTCGTATTTGAAAACTTTTAAATTGTTACTGAAAAAGCTTTTAGACTCATCATCTTATAGAGAAATTTATTTCATTGGAAGACATACTGTCAACTATGACAAGGTATTAGAAACAGTAAAAATTCCAGTTTTTATGGCAAGACCAGTTTCGTTAAATGATCGGTCATTTTGGAAAGCTCGTGATTACATGTACTTCTTATTTTTCTATAGTGTACCAACGATAGTATTGTCCTTGTTTTATAAACATATAAATGACCAGAAATATGTATTTCATTTTTTGACATTTTTGTATGGTTGTAGAATGTGTTATATGAGATCTGCGAGATCGTTTTCACGTAGCATCAAAGAACTTTTCGTTTACTTTCACTCTGCTTTGAATACTCTGTATAATACCTCCATGTGTACTGTAACTATGCACCAGCTGTTACATCTCGGTGATCAAGTTGAACGTTTTGGAGCGTTACCATTTTGTTTATGTTTTCTTTCGAAGCCCAGATGAAAGCGCTAAAATTGTATACCCAAGGAACCACAGATTACTTCAAACAAATATGTGACAAATATTATTTGTTAAAACATAGCAGTTGTTATTTGGATGTTGCTTCTTATGAAAATAAGTCTGAACTTTTGAAGCTTCTAGACATTGTACCGGATAGGAATAGTGATGAATATCATTTTCTTAACAAGGGTTGTATTCGTAAAGGTAAATTAAAATTTTGTTCGAGATCATATAGCAAAAGTGATCGATACACTTCTATTTATACAGCTACAGTAAATAGTGAAAATCAATTAATTGATGTCATAGAATTTATTAAACATGTTGATGGTCGTATTGTTGCCAGGGCAACTGTGCTACAATGTTGCACTGTACATATGCTTGATTTCTCGAATTATGCATTACATGGTATACCTCGACATCTTACTGATCTTTTGGTTACAAATGTCTTTATTTTTGTTGTAAAACATACGGAGGAATTTTGTGAAATACCTGTATCATCTTTGCTGGTGCCTTGTGTAACTTTGAAAGGTTTTGATAGTAATCTGGGTGACTGTATGACATTGGTAATGCCTTGCACAGTAATATCGGAATATAATTAAAACACAGATCTAGGAAATTAAAAGATTGCTTATTCGCAGTGTACGTCCTTGTATGTCAGCTAAAGAAGCCGAGAAATATTTATTTGCAGCGTTTCGTTTGCAAATGAATGATGATAAATAGGGCATCAGACTTAAGTAGTCTGTGCTGTTGATTACTTAATGATCGGAAGCTTGAGACAAAATGAGCAAGCTACACGACGAGTGACCTACATATCCTAGATCTGTGTGAAACTTTCCTGTTTTGTCGCCGTAAAATACTCTATGCTGTAATGATATTGTATCAACTGTATACAGAATTTCAAATTACATGTCATCAAAGTTCACATTGTTTGCTCTAACATACACAGAAATGCGAGGATGGTTTTGTGTACATTGCATTTTGTTGTAAGGATGAGAATTCAATCTCTATAGAGTACGCTTAAGTCGCAATAAATTGTGGGAGAAATATACAATAATTGCAATAAATTGTTCGTGGAATATACAAGAATTGCAACTAATATAGCAAAAAAAACAAAGAAATTGCAGTAAATTCATTGTAATTAATTGTCAAAAATATATGAGAATTGCGCGAGAATTGCGCAATTAATTACAATGTTTCCGTAATTTTGTCCACTAGTGATAAGTCAGCATGATATCAGCATAAAGTGTTGACAGACGGAAAAAATAATAATGAAAATTCTTGAAATCCACAGGTCTATGACATTTGGGGAAATATCATTACACGATACGGCTCTTGTGCAATCCTCCCCCCCCCCATTTTTTTTCTCTGGTCAAAAGATGCAGCACCATTGGATGTCCGTTTCAGCATCACCGGTTTGAGTGAAGCATTCCGTACTATTGTAAAAATCTACGTGGGTAATTGCGATGTCATGGTCGCAAACTTCGTCAGCAAATCAACATTGTAATTTGACTTCGGGTTTTTCGCATTGAAATATACCCTTTGAATTTTGAAGTCAAAGGAAATTCATTGTGAATGAGATACCTTTAAAATAATAGGGCGCTACTAGAAGTGGCTGGGTCGCTTATTGCTATAGCCATGTGAGGACTTGTAGTCAGGTCATTCGTGTGAGTGTGAAGAGTTATCCCTCCAATCAAAATTGATCAAACTGAATAATCGATTGTTTTGAAAAATGTAGGTGGGGGGACTGCACAAGAGCCTATAATACAATCTAAGGAAATTGGTATTGTCACAGATGCCAGTAGCTTCTGCCAGTAGCCATACCGATAGATGATAGCCTACATAGTAACCGTATTAGATTTAAGACATTGCGCAAGAAATGTAGCTATTGCTGACTGAACTGGAAATGTGTACATAAATGACTGGCGACTTGTCTCTAGGAATCTACAATCATCTAGTTAGCATGCATATAACAAGTCTTCAAATTAATGGATTTTGGAGAATACGTTGTCAATATGGAAATTAGTCTTACGAAACATATGCAATAAAAAAATATTACACATGTGTGTAAATATATAATAAATATAATACAAAAGAAGGCGGCAACTGCAAAGAAAGATATCGTGGAGGACAGATCATTGGTATACTTAAAAGACATATCTTTAGATTTCAAATGATTTAATTTTTTTATGATGCCAATTAGAAAAATCTAGATTTATATCAAAGCTCAAACTATCGGAGCCGGAGCCGGAGCCTTTGTGATAAATCGGCTCCGGCTCCGACCAAAACCATCGGCTCCTTAAGGCTCCGGCTCGGCTCCACAGCCCTGGTGCAGTTGGTTCCAAAAGTTAACATGCAGGGATGATAGAGAAGTTTTCGGTCTTTGAATATTACATGGTCTTTTCAAACGACTGCAACAAGCCTCCAAAACAATGGCAAAAACGTCAGTCACTAGAAAAAAAATTTCAAAATTTTCTATTGGAAAATTTTCCATTTGCATCACTAGAAGTAGTGAAAAATTACATAGTTATCCGTAGACATCTGGAAGACAAAAACATGAGATGAAGATCCATTTCTATGGTTAAAATGCTAGATTTGATTTTGCATAATTAAATTGGTTGAGGCTAACCTCCGGTAGATCATAAAGAAAAATAATAATACTATAGGCCTAACTAAAAACTGAGAGAAAAAAATATTACTTACTACTGCGTTTTAAACAAAATTATAAATCTAACAACTTACCTATGACATTAGCGTCTAAAAAGGAGTGATTATAGACATGACACTTGTGTGTCTGCTTAAATACTTCAAACTTTGTAACTTATCTAAATCCCAATCTGCTATCAGTCAAATACAATTACACACAGACCTGTCATTTCTAATGCGGATAACTGCGTCAACCACGTGTGGTGTTACGCAAATGCTTCAATCGAAGTGAGAAGATGAAGCTGAAGATAATGAAAAGTAAAGAATTTGATCCCTCCAAAGGACCGATCTGGCTTTCCCACAGGTTACATGAAGTGCAACTAAAACAGATAATTGATGCTGTGATAAAGTTGATGAGGACAAAAGCAATAGAGGTCATCAGCAGGAACTTGAGCAAGATTCACGTTTCGGCCCCTTAATTCCTGTACGTTCAAACTCGCTCAAGCGGGGCCCTGCTTTAAAGAAAGCAGCCTCGAAAGAAAAATCTCGGACATGTAGTCAGATACATTGACTACGCCATCGAGATGATTCGAACTGACTAAACTGGAAATATGGAAAAGGAACTTAAATAAAGTTCGGGCAGTTGTCCAAAAGTTGCTTAGCGGAGAAATAGCCGTATTTCAATAAAGTCTCTCTGTGTTTGTGTAACTGCTTTTCAGCACTGCGCTTGAGATCAAAGCGATTATAACCTCTCGCAATGAGGGTGGTGGAGGTACGATTTATTTTTTCAATAAAAACGCTCTCATGTGTACAGATGCGAATATCTCAAAACCTGTCCCGCGAAAACTTTGATACCTATTTTGTAAGGCATAGTGTTTTGAGGAAATGTTAAGAGCGTAACAGGAAAATTGAAGTTGTCAACCTTATGAAATACAGAGGTAACCGCTTCTGTATTAGTGATTTGCATTTTAATGTCTAAATATTCAATGTTGTTATCATTATCTCCACTTCTACTTGCCTCCAGACTTGGTGGATAAATTTTAGGAATTAAAGAAGCGAAATGTTTATAATTAATAATACACAGATCGTCTATATATCTAGAGGTATTTGATAGAAGTTTAGCTAGGCCATACTTTTTACTTTTCATAAGATTAGGCATGAAAATATATTCGCAGTGTAAAAGAAAAAGGTCTGCTAGCAAAGGGCTACAATTACCTCCCATCGGTATACCTTTTATCTGTCGAAAAACGTGTCCACCAAAAGTGACGTAAACTTCATGAATAATGAATTTAATAGCATCCTTAAAGTTATCTTTAGTAAAAACACTATAGCCTTGATACTTTTTACCAGCTAAAAAACATTTTTCATAACCGATGCATAAGTATTTCCTATTCGAATCATTAAACACCAAATCTAGCAAGTCAGGTGATGAATAACATCGTCATGATTCAAGTTAGTATACAATGTGGAGAAGTCAAAAACTTGCACGTTATGTATATTGATGTTTTGAATCTTATTTAGGAATTCGATCGAAGATACTATACTCCAAAAACAGTTAATTCCGCTATTTTCATAGATAGCGTTACAATATTCCTTAAAGTAGTTTCTTATAACGGTTAGGCCTTTATTAATCTTAGTCGAAAGTTGTTTAGTAGTGCATAATTGTTTAGCACCTGCTATGAAGCGAAATTTGTAAGGGTTTTTATGCAATTTAGGTATCCAATACAATCGAGGTAGTTTAAGATTATCTTTATTACAAATAGTATGAAAGGAATTACTAATGATCTCTTTATGATTTACAACTAAACTATTGATCTCTATGTTAACAGGTATGTATGTACTATTACCTACAGGAGTTAATGTCTTCAAATCAAATCCAAGTTCCTGTAATAAAACCAGAACATAGAATTTCTTGCAAATGAACGCATAATTGCTATTAGCCTTATCTACCGCAGTAATAATGAAGTTATCATGATAATAATGCAGTAACTTGCTAATCTTGCTAAGAGAATTAATGTTACTATTACTCATTGTATTCTTGCTATTGTTACTGTTTTGGTTCTTGAGCTTATTGAGATAGAAATTAAATGATTATTAACCCTTTAATTCATGACTGAAAAAAGTTTCTGCCTTAGATAAAACAGGTCATAAATTACCTATTTATGCTTTGATTTCTCTTCCACGACCCTTCTTTGTTATATTTTTTGATTGTTGCCATATGGCAACAGCATGAAAATAGATCATAAAATATTTTCATAATTTATCTTTTTGACATAAAGATAGCCTAATTGATTGGTCTTTGTTCCCGACAAATATAAGAATGATTACAGAAAAGAAATAGTTGATATGAAGGTTCTATAATGATGTTATATAGACCAGTACGTACATATTGGTTTATGAAAATATTCCTAAAAGTAAGTAATTGTACGATATTACTACACATTATCAGTACATTTCAAGTGCGAAAATTTCTGAAACAGTTATTCTTGTCGTTAAGACATAAATGAACTTTACATTTACAACAGCTCCAACGACTGAAACCTGTCTTGCAAAGTTTGCATCTTCCTTTTTCTGTATGCATAGGCAAATGATCAACTCCGTCGTTTCTCAGTACATTTTCAGGAATATTCTCGTCTGCAGCTCGACGGTGTTTTGGTTGTAAAATGTCTTCTTTTGATGGCCGACCCATAACTCTTTTCTATTTCTTTTGCCAACTTTTGTTAGTCCCTCAGCCACCTTCAGCATGAATTCTTTAAACGAAATTCGTTTGGACGAAATGTCTTCATCGTTTGTCAAGGACTCCCTGTATGTCAACCAACAATTACAGATGGATACCCAGACCAAATGGTAAATTATGCGAAAGTACCATTTCCGAGATTTACGATGGTTTCTGTACACTTCCAACATCATATCTGAGATGTCGATGCCTCCCATATACGTGTTGTACACTTTCACTATGTTCGGTTGCTTTATTTCTACTACCTTCTTCGATTTTGAATCCCAGCGGACAACTGTCAAATTGGAATTAGCGTCAATGATTTGGTCGTGTGATCCTCTACCTTCGGCTTTCATTTCTTTTTCGCTTCGGAGTGGGCAATTGTGCAAACGGTTTGACCGGACCGTTCCAGCTGTTTGCATCTCAAAACATTCCTTCAAATGAAAAACCAAGTCAACCGGGTTATGTAATAGTTATCCATAAATAACTTTACATTTCGAACTCCTGCAGGGATACTTTTACATAGTGTATGAACACAATTTTTCATAGTACTAAAATGAGGCAATGGATCCACTGTTTCAGTATTTTTTCCTGCATAAAAAACAAAATCGTAAATCAGACCAGAAGAGGACCCACGCGTGATAAGCTTAAAACCCATTTATTGGGTTTGGCGGGTAAATACTGTTTGTTCGAATGTCGACCCTTGTAAGGGATCACTTGCTCGTCGATTGACTGAAATTCCGATCGCGGTTGCTGTCGACATTTATCTCTCACTGCATCGAATAACTTCCTCACTTTGAAGAGCGGATCGTATCCATCACACCCTTTCCGAATTTGTTCAGAATTATTACTCAAATGAAGACACTGCATTAGTCTCTCATATCGATTAACCGGCATAACATCCGCTATACATGACCAGCGGGTTACCTGATTCCAATAGTCTCGATAAGAAGGAGCAGAACACACTCCCATAAAAAGCCACATGCCGAATAACTGTTCCAATTCAGAAGCAGTGCAGGATACATTTCGGCCTGAAACTTCAACCGAGTAAAGGTTTGTCTGGTTTGCTACAAATTCAAACATTTCGTCAGAAATGTATTCTTTGAACATTTCATAAGGATTGTCATTATATTGAAACGAAGAAGGCTCTGGAGAAACAAATGGAACAGGAAAGTGTGCATTAGATCGTCTTCGCCATCTGTAATATCGGTCGTCCGTCTCATGCTCTCTCGTCGTAGGTGTGATAATCGTCTGTATCACTACTGTCACTGTAGTCACTGCTGCTATCTTCCTCTTGGTTTTGAAAGTCCTCATCCTCTGAAATATCTCCACGAGGAATCGCTGTTGAGCGTCCGAAGATATTATCAATGGCGTCTGACTTGGATCCGCGAGTTAAATTTCTCCTTATCCCAGCTGGTCGATACTGCAAAACAAAAGGATCATTTTTTACAATGACAACCTTTAATAATGGATTAAGGACATTTATTTATTACAATTATGGTTGAATGCATAGAAATTGACAACAATAAAACCTCTAGAATTGAAATTAAGCTTCATGCAATGCACAATAACGGCACATAAATCGCACGCATTTTCACTTAGATGCACCTGCCAACGTCTGTATCATTGGGTTAGAATCAGTCACGAGTAAATCGAAGCTTTTAATTGGTTCTTCATGCCCCAACTTAGTTCCCCCGGATGTGCCGCGACCTTGAGTCAATTTCCATTCTAGCGAACTTAAGATAAACAGTTTATTTATTAACATCTCTGCTCTTGTACTGGACCGGTTGAGAGAAGAGGAAGTTCCTTGAGAGTGGAATTCGGATCTTTCTCCCATACACCACTTCCGCTGGTGTCCGTCCATCGGGTCGCTTGAAGCAGGCTCGGTGATGTAGAAGAAGACGCTTGAGGTACTCCTTGAAAGGCAAGTGGCTCACGTCCATTCTCCACGCTTTCATGCCGCTTTTCACCGTCTGGACTCCTCTCTCCGCCACACCATTCGATTCCGCATGATACGGTGGGCTCTCCAACTTGGTGATGCCATTCGTCTGGCAAAAGTGGTTCATCTCTTGAGATGTGAACTCTGCGGCATTGTCCGTGACGAGGATCCGCGGGACACCAAAACGGCAGAAGACAGACGACATGGTACGAGGGGCGTACCAAAAGTTCATGACGTTTGATTACTGTGGTTTTAATTCGACTTTTTTCTTTAATCATTGATCGCTGTCATGTTATATCAATCATGTGCATTGCCTGTGACGTATTGTCGGTTGATCGGTAACCTATAGAGACACGAACTGAAGCCGGTAAGTAGTGAAGCAATTTTACTTTTGTCAGCATGACGGACTTCGCAAATCGTAGGTGGAGATCTTGTCAGCTCTTTCTTGTCCAAGGAACGGGAAACACCAACTCGATCGGCTGAGCGTACAAAAAGTCTTCGAGACAATGCTCCTGCAAGAGCGACCATCAAGCAAATGTTCCCAGGGAAACGGAAGTCATTGGAAGACGTTGAGCGCTGTGGCCATCCATCCAGTCAAACCAGAAAAGAAAATGAAGATTTGGCTTGGCAGCTGATCCAGTTTGACAGACGCCCAACATTTGATGAACTGGAGGAAAAGTCTGGCCTGCTGTCGCATGGGGACTATTGAGCGCATCTTCCATGACCGCATTGAGTTGTCCAGAGTTTCAGATCGTTGGTTACCAAGGTTGTTGACTGCAGAACAGAAAGGCGCTCGGGTCACCACCTCCTCTATTGTTCTTGGTCTTTTGGAAGACCATGACGAAGGGTTTTGGAGGAGATTCATCACGGTTGATGAAACTCCGCTGCTTAACTTCATGCCATAATATAGACGAAAATAAAAATGAATGCAATGGATAATGCGAGGTGATCAGCCACCGGATCACGCCAAGACAGCATATTCTGCAGGCAAGTTCCAGGTGCCTGTCTTTTTGGATTGCGAAGGTGTCATTCCTGTTGACTAGTGCCCTCCTGATCACACAATCAACTCCAAATACTGCAGCAGCCCCTCACAGATCATGCGCAAGCTTTTGCCGTAAAAAAAGACAGGAAAAGATTTCGCGACGTCCTTCATGTCTGCAGCATAACGCAGGGGACCAAGGAGCGAAAACGATGACCACAATCAAGCAGCTGAAGTGGCAGCTGCTTCCTCTCTCACTGCATTCCCCTGACTTGAACTCTGGTGACTTTCATCTCTTCGGTCCGATGAAGTAGGCAATCGAGGGTATTCGATTCAATGGTGAAAGAGATAAAGAGAGCACCGAAAGCTTCATTCGAGAAAATTCCGCAAGATCGGCTTGAAGAAGGAATCAAGAAACTTGGGAAGAGATGGGAAAAGTGTATTGAAATTTAAGGTGACCAGATCAAAAAAAGAGTTTTAGTATGCTTTTAATTCTGCCAATAAATATTTGTGCAAATGGAAGTTAAATGTTTTTTTTGTGAAATGCAACTGTCAGCACTATAAGAAAGCATATCTAGATATGCACTTGCGCCAAAATGGACTTCTATAGATAGGAAAGACAAACGTCACGAACTTTTGGTACGCCCCTCGTATCAATGACGTTGCAGGTAGTTCTTGCTTGCGGAAGGCTGCATTCGATCCAACCAGATGCCGAATCCACCAGTACGAGTACATTGCCGATGTCGGGGATATGACACCAGTCCATGTGGACTCGCTCGAAAACACCAGCAGTAGGCCATGGATTGAGATTCTTTTGTGTAGGAAGGGCGCAGCTTGCAGCAAGTTGAGCAACTTTGAATCCAGTTTCGTACGTCAGACTGGAGAGTAGGCCACCAAGATGATAACTTGACTCGGTTGACCGTAGAGTGAATGCCCGTATGCATTTGATGGCAGGAGTCGAAAACGTCTCTTCGGGCGGTCCTCGGGATGTAGCATTTGTTATTGAAGTAGATGAGGCCATCTCGAACCGTTAGTTGATCTCGGATCCGGTAGAAAGGTCACTCATTGGAATGGACATTCCTCCAGTTGGACGATTGAATGCGCTTAAGGATGGATTGAGCAATTTCGTCTGCTTCCATCGACTGCTGCAGGGTAAGGATCCACTCATCGGAGATGTCACTCGCCACATTGTTTATTACCAGGTCCTCCTTGTCAGAGTCGTCACTGAGGAGCTGCAACCTTGTTAACGCATCGGCATGCTTGATCTCTGTGCCGGGCTTGTGTTGGATGGAGAAGTCGAACCGTTGAAGAATGATGGACCAACGGATAAGACGATTGGACGCCACCTTCGGTAGATTCGAACCGCCATAAATCTTCTCCAAGGGCTTGTGATCGGTGATCAGCTTGAATCGCCTTCCAAGAAGCAGCTGTCTCAGTCGCAAAACGGACCACACGACTGCTAGCGCCTCTTTCTCGATATTGCTGTACCTTTGCTCTGTCTGGGTCAGGATGCGGGAGACGAACATTACGGGCTTGTCACCTTGGGTAAGGACTCCGCCAATCGCTTTCTCCGAGGCATCGGTTGTCAGAGTAACTGGTTGGAGCAGGTCATAGCTCTGGAGAACGGGAGGACTTGCCATAACTTGCAGGAGTTGATCAAAGGCTTGCTGATGAGGCTCTGACCAATTGAAGTCTACCTCCTTCTTCCGTAGTGAGTGTAGAGGCTGTACGATTCTTGAGTAATTGGGGATCATTCGGCCAAAGTAGTTGATGAGGCCAAGGAATGACTCCAACTCAGACCGCGTAGCAGGAGGCTTGAAGGAACGAATCTTCTTGGCTATGTCGGGGTCAGGACTGATACCAGAGGAGCTGACGAGGTGGCCCAGGAACTTGACTTGAGGTATATTGAGAACGGATTTTGATTGGTTGACCGTAACGCCTTTCTCCTCGAGTCTTCGGAAAACGGAATTCAAACGCTTTGCCAGTTGATCGGATGTTGAGGCATGAACTAGTATATCGTCCTGATATACTATGACTCCACAAATTCCTCGTAGAAGCGATTCGATTACACGTTGGAAGATGGCAGCAGAATTTTTCATGCCCTTCGGCAAACGTGTCATCTGGTACAGGCCCTTTGACGTGTTGATCGTGCATAGTTCACGGGAATTCAGGTCCAAGGGAATTTGCCAATACGCTTCTTTCAGATCCAACTTGGCGAACACCTTCGAATCCTTCATACCAGCAAATATCGTCTCTATTGCAGGTAAAGGATAAGCGTCAGAGGTGATGCAGGAGTTCAGGAATGTCTTGAAGTCCGCGCACATTCTCAGGGATCCATTTCGCTTCTTCACCCATACGACAGGAGATGCGCACTTGCTGCTTGAGACTGGCTTGATGATACCCTTCTTTTGCAACCGCTCGAGTTCTTGATTGACTTGTTCAACCATTGGGAGAGGGACTGGTCTGGCCTTGCAAACCCTGAGTTTGGAATCATCCGAAACTTCGATTGATACGGGTTCGACTTTCATTGCAGGAAGCTTGACGTCTTCAGTGTTGTTGACTGACAGCACCGGTCGCAAACCAAAATCGTCCAGAACGTCTCGACCAAGAAGACTATATTGCTTCGTTGCCTCCACCACGGTTACGTTCGAAACGATCGAAATACCGTCTCTCGCGATACGGCAATCAATCAAGTCACCGACTGGCTTCATTAGGTGGCCATCGTAGGATGAGAAGAACCTGTTTGAGACAGCGAGTGTCGGACTGCCCATCGTTCTCCACATCTTCTTTGAAATAATAGTTGCTACTGCACCAGTGTCGATCTCCATTAAAAAGTCCTGATCGTTCAACCGCATGACGATCTTTTCCTCCGTGCCGGTATTGTGTGTGGGAACAACATCGACATGCAACAACGACTCGGTTGCATAGTTGACTGAAGCTTGATTGGACTTGGAGAGGCACACTGACTGGAAATGATTGAGTTTGCCACAATTCTTGCACGTTTTCCCCATTGCCGGACATTTTCCACTGGACTTGCAGCCTTGTCTGCCGCACCGCATACATGGTTTTTGTTTGCTTGCATTTGACCGGAACCTTGACTTGCTTGACAATTGCTGTTTGGTTGAATGAATTTCACCAGTGTCTGCCAACGCACCACTTCTTGACAATTCGATTGCTTCATAAACCGCAAGGTGATCGCGAACTTGTTGTAGGGTAAGTGGATCGATTTGCAATAGCTTCCTCCTCGCCTCGATACTTCGACAACCAAGGACAAGTCGATCTCGCAGCATGGCATCCAACGAAACTCCGAAGTTACAAAATTCGGATAACTTCTTTAAGCGACCATAGAAGCTGGATGCGGATTCAGCTGGCCCTTGATGTGCTGCATAGAAGTTCGATCGCTCAGCAATTTCAAGATGCTGACTCTTCAAGTGTGATTCGAGAGTAGTCTTTATGTGAGCGTAAGTCACTGTGTTGTCTTGAATCGAAACTGGAGCCAGGAGATCAGCTACTAATGATGAGCCTTTGGAACCAATCGTTGCAAGCAGGTAGGTTTTCTGACTGCGACTGAGTTGCCAGTAGAAGCTTCAAGAAGGCTATGTGCAGCCTCAAGTCTAGTGAACCAATCACTAGGGTTATCAAAATTTAGAGGTTCAAACATAAGCTGCGACGCCATGTTGTGTTAGCTTGTGGACCCACTATTCTGGCTCTAATATGGCTTAGTAGCATGTACGTATCGCATAGAACGAGACAAGTGGCGTGCCGAACAAGTTGTGTCCGAATAGTTTATTGCGCAGTTTATATATGAGGCAGTACAGCTCATGAGTAAAAATCTACAATCAACGCAACAACTACAGGAAAGATAACACACAATAGCAAAAGTAATTGTCAGCGCATCATAGATATTCAATGCCTAACTGGTCATTGAACCAATAGCTACTTGGTCATTGACTGTTGGGGTCAGCCAATCAGAGCACGAGCTGACCAGTGATATTGTTTCGGTTCTGAAACAGTGCCATACACGACAATATCTCAAACTATTAACAGTGTTGCTATGGAGAAAGAGACTTGCGAGTGACTTTTGAGTCGTCTTTCTCAATGTTTGGATGAAAATATGCTTTGTCAACTGATCGACGTACAGAAATTCGGAAGCTGTTGCGAGAAGCACGAATTTGATCCTTGGCATTTAGCAAAAAGTCTCTGAAAACGACTTCATAATGTAGCTTTGGCATCTGATTGCAAAGAGGCAGAAGTGTGGATAAAGTCGATTTGTAATCATTTTTGGTTACCTGCCGCTTCCTGTGATGGTAAATCCTGATTTATTGGTGGAAAAGTTCCATTCTATTACAAAGCATATCACAAATATGCACGAATGGACGACTGGCCAAATTTTCCATTCATGCTGCTCACATTTTCATGGTGTTGCCATTTGGAACGTCATAAATCAAACGGAGTTTTTCCATAGCTTTGTGAGGTCTCGTAAATACTTCAGCCTATTTACTGATAATATTACGTATGTTTACTAATCGTAATGGGTCATTTCATTAGGAAATTAATCATTCAATGAAAAATATCGATTCACACTCACCCTCAATTGCAGACGTTCTTGTATTGAAATCAGCTGATATTTCAAATCCATGGATGAAAGAAAACAATCAAACAACAATTTAATTCGATGCATTATTTACTAAAATCCTCTGACAGAAATCAGAGTAAATACCTCTGGAACAGCTACATTTTCATCATTAATGTGAGTGTGCCATTTGGCATCACCATGAATTAAAGGGTTAAGGTACTTAATAGTCTACAAACCACTCTATACGATTTAAGGGGGAACTTATGATTGCATTCATGTACTGTATGAACGGGTTTATAAACTTTTGCCCACTGAACATCTGAAAATCTTTGTATCGAATCTAGAAATCGTACTTCATTTTCTTATTGATAACCAGTTGTACATACATTCATTGATCAGTTTTAGATTTCCATTCATGAATGATGATGGAACATATATTTAAACACTTTGCACCCAGCTGCTTAATTGCTGGTTGCCCAACAATTGCAAGTTAAAAAGCAAGCCTATTTTACATGAAAAGTTCTATTATATTGAAATCCAATTTATGCAGGATCCTGCATTTGAACTCATTCAATATAAACAAAAAATAAAAAAGTTGTGGTAATGTACTCATCGTGTAAAATGGACTTACTTAAATGAACCCCAATTGCTACGTCACCTTGAAGTGTCCTAAGACGTGGTGTGCGAATTTACTATCTCTTTCATATTCTTTGGCGTAATAATTTGCGCCGAACTGCATAGCATACTGAAACTTCATTTGATGGATTTGAACAATATGACAATGAAAAATTCTGTATTTTGGTTGGTCTTCCCTACTGTTTTCTTACTTCAAGGATCTCACCATTATGGATATTGAACGGGTATATACGGTGATGGCTTCGTCTACGTCCGCCCATTAAACCATACAAAAGCAGTTCGGCGTTCTGGCCTCCATTATATGACACGCACGTACGCATGAACCACTGGATCAAGAAATGATAGAATTTCGCCTCATACAAAGATATTTGATGAATGTTCTTAAGACACAGGGTAGGTAGGCTATGAATTATACACATCTCTCAGAAGTAGCCCACACAATCCAAAAAATCAAAACCGGTGTCTACTGTGTAGGGCCTATAGTTTTCTTAAATACATGCAGTCTCAACAACATTCCACCGAGAACTACACAGGCAACGACCTCCTAAGCGATCCAAAGTGTGCTGCAGCAGCCGAATCAGGAAACGCGTCTGATACCGCTGTTCGACATAAAATTATGACTTTGCTTGGACCCGTTCTGCGACGCATCGAGACATTGTAGAACTACTTCTGTGCTAGCTACTAAAGTATCACACTTTGTTTAGCCATGCTTTTTCTTTCGTGTGCAACTAAATTATAATGCAAGATTATCACTAGATTATAATGTCACTACTGGTAAATTTTCATTACAGACTAAAAACTATACCTAAATGCACCATCTTAACCGCAAAAAATTGACATACGAGAATTAGGCAATTACAGTAGAGGTAATTTATAGGTCATTAACTGGCAGAAATTCATTTCAGTAGCAAAGTGGTTGCCTAGACACTTTTACAACTTCACCAGATATAAAAATTCGGGTTGCCAAAAAGACAAGATATAAAGTGTGAATAAAAATATAAAATACAGCAAGATAACTGGCACAATCGAAAGCTATGTACAATTTTGTACATACGCTGTAACTTTTGTCAGCCTGCAAGCTACATGGAATGTGTGAAGGAAAAAAGTTATAACAATATTAATTTATCAATTAAATGACAACCATGAATGAAAGAAGTTCACGAAGCTATCCACAGAATAAAAGGTAAATGTTGGAAAGAAAAATCCCTTGTCGCTTTTGTGCATTTCAAAGTTCAAAAAGATTAAATTTAGCAGAGATACACTTCTATTTCTTCGCTTTCAATTATTATATTGTTTGCAGTACATGTACATTTAATTCTTTCTAACCTTTTAGACATTGAATGACTTCAACTAAAGCATTCTTGTCCACATGTATGAAGAAAGTGTATGTCTACATCGCGGATGCAGTACTTTTCTGAAAGAGAATACTAATGGAAGACATAGAAACTGTTGATTTTCAATCATTCTGCTTCTGCTTCATGTATTTACTCATTGAATAAGTTGATGATACTTTGATCGTAATGTTTTCAGTTCTTCTAATATAGAACTCTGAAACCGAAGAAGATTATAGTCGATTATCAGGGGATACTTTTCATCAATACTAATATTGGTATAGCGATGCAGTAAGACTTCATCAGGCCACAATACTACTTCTTTTCTTGCGTTTGCAAAATGCTCTTCACCAACGTTGTACATGGTCAGTCTTCTCACTTGCAGGGGATCAATTATGTAGCTAGAGTGAGACTGAGGTTTGAAATACTTACCTACACGTTTGGTCTTTGATAAGAAGGTTGATTTCACTGCTTTGATTTCTTTGGCCAAAACGGCATCATATTCAATTGGAAGGTTTTTAAGAAATTCAATCATGTTGTAGGTTATGACGGAAGGAGTATCATGGTCTAGTCTATGTCTAGAAAATACATCTGACCACTTTTCATCATGTCTTGGTACAAGAATTTCATTGAAATTTGCATACAACAAATGTCGATGAAGTCCCATCCCTCTCATCAGGCAATCGTGTCTCATTGCCATCTCATCGAAATACGGCATCAAACTGGACTTTCCAAAGTTTGGTAGATTCCATGAAATTAAAGAAATTACTTTATCAAAAACCAAAGCTTGACTCAGTCGGCGAACTTGGCGAGTTGAACTAGAGTTGTAGACAATTATCTCTTCGGCACCAAATAATTTATTGACAACGGCTGCTTCCATTATAGCGTTTACATCACCATACTTATTTCGCATTGGTGATATACAAACAGCTATCGATGGTCTATCTGGTCGGCGAGTCATCACAGTAAGAACTTGCAATCTGTTTTTGCCGTATTTACATTTTTCTCGCACGATGGATACAAAATAAGGAGTTTGTCTTTTTCTTCTATTAGCGCACGCAATTTCAACAGATTGGATAGCACTTGCGTCTTGGATATTATTATCAAGGCTTTCGACCAAAGCAGCTTCAACGTCAATTGAAATGTGGCCATGACTGATAAACCATAATTGACAGAAAAGATGATTTTCCTGCCCTAACGTCATTAATCCGATCACCCGCACAAAATGATTATCATTTCTTTGATCGTAAAATGCAGAATAGACATAATTGTCTTGGTCATGCAGATCGATAGGTTGAAAAACATTAGCATAAAGGTAACGGGGACCCTTTAGTCCAATGCAGTCGCCATCCGAAATTTCCGTAAAACCTGGTAAGAGAATGTGCTCCACATGTCCAAGCCTGTCGTCGTTCATTTTAATGCGATGACCTTCAACGAAGTTGCTTGGAAATTTATTTTGATTATCATGCCAGGATTCTGAGGAAAATTCTTCCATCATGACTTGAGGTCTTATTTCAATTCTATTATTGTGTGACGTTGATGGTAGCCCAACACTCCATAATGTAATAATCAATGAGACACCTGCAATAGTTATGAGACCATAGATATTTCTTCTTCTCATTATGCGAAAGAAAAACTTCCTAACTTCCATGTTCCGGCATTAACAAATCATTGATAGTAACTCGACAGATGCTTCCGCAAGGTTATCTGAAAAAATCAGACAAACGATATTGAAATGAAGAGATGAACAAAATATTCAATCTAACAAAATCAAAGTAAAAATACGTTAATCTGCTAATATTTTGCTTAAACTCAAAATTTAAGGCATGAATCGATAAGTAAAGTTTTGCCGATTACCGATACTGATTAATTTATCATCAAATTTTTGCTCATCGACCGAATAGCAGATACTGTGCCTGATATACTAACCATTAGGTAGAGAATTTAGAGACATCATGTAGAGACACAAGAAGCGCAGTCAATCCGTCAATCAACTGCATATCAGCTTTAGCAACGCAAGACGACTGCAGGCCAATAACGGTACTATCATCACTTTCCTCCGAGGAATGTCACCAAATCAAATCCGGTCAAATCCGAGTATGTCATCTGTTAATCATGATGGATATTATCACCTCAACCCTATGTTGTCACCGGATGGATAAGGCGCCTTGTAATGGTTTTGGACAAGTCTTCCCTTGAGATGGCTACGTAAGGCATGAGCATCTTGCCTTTAGTGCGCCCTTACAAGCGATCACACTCTTTAATTTTTCCCACACTGCTCTCCATCAACCAGTGAGAATGTATTCAATACTCTTTCTGATGAAAGCGATTCTCTTGTACATGAGTAGGCCTATCTAACCAATAGAAGGGCTACAATATTTTGCAACTTTGACTTGCACAATTTCGACTGGTTTGTGCACTCGCAGATCACTTGTCTCTGTGACCACGCAGTCGAAGACTTTGTCGCTTCTCACAACTTACATTGTAAATCGAACTCTCAATTTTCCTACCCTACCTGGGTGCAAGGTTTGCAAATACCCAGGGTCGCTATCAAAAACCCAAAGCCTAAAAGTCCACCAAGTCGCTTAAGTCAGCAGCTCTTCTGGGGCGCCAAAATTAAAACTTTATAAAACTTCTCAAAACATAGAAACATATACAAAACCTGCATGGGGTGATTGCAGGCAAACTTGGCCTGTTTCCTTTTTTGATCAAATTATATTTTTTTGATCAAATATTCAAGCAATTTCTTCTACTTCTACTCACAAATATACGTGTACGCTGACATCTGCAAGTCCTGTACTACTATTCACAATACGCCAGAGGCCTCTAAATGATACTTCCGCCATGGGTTCTGTGAAGCCATGATGGGAATTAGCATTACAGCGATAAACTCCATTGCGTATTATCACGTGTCTTATAATCACAAATGAACAAAACTCAGAATTGAATATTAATATTAATTTATAACTTCAGTAAAGATAATTGAAAATGAAATATGAATTCAGTGCCTACCTAATTTTGCATGACCAGCATTTCTGGTAGGTGGAGAGATATAAAAAAAGTAGCTGCTACTTTCTTTGAATGTATGCACTGGTGGAATTGGCTGCATATACCTATTCAGTCATTGATTTGCTGTGAGAGATTGAGCGCTGCAGAAATTGCTAACACGACATGAGAAGCTAAAAACGTAATTGCAGCGTTTATTCAGTTTTTTGAAACACTAAAATTTGTAAAAACAAAAAAAAGAAAACAAGCTTTTCACACTAGCCTTCGCAGAAATTTCAAGAGTATTTGCGCAGTGTTTATATACGTATATACGGTATGTGTTATTGTGAAGTTTCATTAAGTTCTAATTTTGAAGCTGCCGGAAGCGCTTGTCACTTCAGTGACTTAAGTCCACATGGATTTATGATTTTTTTCTAAGATATCCTTGGAATCCATGACACCTCTATTTTCCTTCGCCCACTTGTAATATATGCATTTTGATAATTAGAAATAGAAGAAATATATCTTCCACCAATACAAAATCTGTACAAGGATCGCTACATTTACATATACTCGTAGATAAATACAGATATATACATTTATTACTTTTACAAAATACTAAATATAATACAAATACAGATAAATGTAGAGGTGGGCGGGGCCAGAGCACTGTGGGACAGTAGGAACCTAGCCCCGCTAACAAAACATTACATTGAGAAAATGCATATTGATAGTTTTCTTGATATTTTTTTTTTAATTCCAAGCCATTTTACGGTGCGCTATCTTTTCAAGAAGGATTTAAAAAGTCAAAACACTAAAGATAACAAAGCTCGGAAGATCGTATAAAACAATCATAAAATTTGTAAGTAACAAAAGCGCAAACAACAAAAATATGCTAATATACACGATTTTATGAATAACTCAAGGTCAGCGCATAATTATCTCAAGTGGAATGCAGCACCTCATTGACATTATTGCTACATTTGCACTCAATTGCAGCATGCAACTAAATTCACTTGTGCAGTAATTTGTTGGTCTTTGGGTCATGTAAGGTTTGCTACCTTTAACGATAAATTTCAATGTAAATTTCATAAGTTGCACAAAACTTATGCAAAGCGCATTTATGAATAGAAGACGAATTTCGATCAACGATAGACTTATATTGAACAGTCATCATATTGATTGTTTTTCATAGATATTAAAGCAAGACTAGAAGTAGTATATTGTCGTCGGTCACAGTGAAGCACTTTATTAAAAGGCAGGTTTCATATTCCACACTGACCCTTTAGTAATTACGAATTAAGGCTCAGAGAATACAGCTCCGCTCGAGCAAATTCGAGAAGTGTAACGCAGTTCGAGCATGTAGGCCTGTATTATGCATGTATTTAGCTTTCGTTCTATGACTGAAAAATGAACTTCTATGGACTTGAAAATGTCTATGAGTATCGTGTGCATGTATGAGTTTAACAGTCTTCCGTGAATCCATCAGTTAACGGAAGCCAGAACTGCTAAGGTTATACCGGGTATATCAGCTATGAGCACGAATGGTCTTATACTAATACTGAGTACTTCGACATTGGTCAACTTTTTCACATCATATGTTAAAAGATCTACTTATTGCAAGGTACAGGTTCCGAAACGCATTCATATTCTCTGTGGTCTCTGGATCCAGCTTACAGCATGTTTGTAGTCGAAGTCAAATGTCACCTCTCAACTTTCCTTCAAAATCAGCAAACCTCTTCTTTTCATATTCTAGGATCATTAAAAATGATTCTGATACCTTTTTACCTGATTGCCTTTTCTGTCTTCATTTGCAGTGTTCTTTTCTTGTTACTGAATTGTTATATTGCTATATCAATAGGAACTAAATTATTTTTAAAAATTGAGGGCAACCCGCAACATGTTAGGCGAAATCCAAAAGTCATCGGGACATATGTTCCGAAAGAATTTGACCGTGGCTCCATAGATTGGATTTATAAAATATTGATTGTGATTTGCGACACGGTAAAATAGTCATTCAATATATTAATTCATGGTAAGAACACTTTCCAGGCATGGCCAACTAACAGCTCTTTGAGGTTTATTGATACAGGGGGAAAATATGAACAAATTCATATACGAGTACATCCGTGTTTTCACTAGATTTGCTAACACTTTACTACATTTCCGGAACAGAAATTTACATCCGATGTCATTAGGATTTCTTACTACTTGTCAATTATCCATCACTCATTGAAAGACCTAACAGCCAACACAATAAGGGAATGTGGGAAATAGATCGAAGAATAGCGGAGAAAGCATTCTCCCATTTTCATCATTAACTGTGGTCATTCTACTTCTTCATTCGACTTACAGTTTACATATTATGTTGACCATGCTTTTCTAATTAGAAAATCTGGATGTGACTCGACATAATAAAAATGTCAACTGAAAGGAATCTTCATGTTCCGTATAATATCCACCATAGTGCTGTGAATGTACTACTTTTTCTGTAGCGTAAATGACATGCGATTTCTTTCCACGTGTAGAAAACGTAGATGCAGATCAATTGCAATTTTGATATCCATGGTTGGAGGACTTCAAATAGATAAAACCCGGCGATGGCTAATCCTACATCATGTATTATAGTAAATATACTATGCTTTGCCGTTCTTTCAAAAATCATAAACACATAAATTTGTATAGAGTTTAGTTTCAATAAAAATAATATGAATGACTTCTAAAAGGTGCAATATCTATTGCGGAAACAACGACAAGGGGAATGAATTAGTGATTTTATAGAGCGTCTGACAATCCTGAATGGCGCTGGTGAATGTTAAGGTATTGATTCAGCTGAGAGATGCATTCGTAGTCAGAATAGCTGCATTTTCGTAGGATAATTCCCTGACTCATTGAAAACCCTATTTCACCAAAATAGACTAAATTAATCTCACTTCATATTTGAAATGCATCTTCAGATATTCACACATATCACCTTCCCATGCGTTTCAAGTGCCATATATATAAGACGTACCCTCATACTGGAATCATAGTGTCTATCATGACTAAAGGGACCAACAATATGTTTGGTTAATAGTTCTATTCTAGCCAATGCATTTGAACCTTTGAGTGTGAGTGAGCGAGGTTTTACAATTCAAACTGAGCTGATTTTTTCCAGTCCATGAACTGGCGAACGAACTAAACTGATATTTCTTAGTCTTACGCTTACTAAGGGGGAAATGTATTCTCACATCTCCTCGCAGTTCAGGCAGTGACAGCGGTTTAGCGCAATTCTACGCGAAAAGCTCGCACTGCTAATTCAGTTCGTGAAAATATAACACACGATGTAAATAAATAGATTAAAGATCAGACAGAAAAATCTTTTCAATGATATCACAATCGGCGGAGCGCCGTATAAGAGGTTTCATGAACATGATGAAATATTCTAAAATTTATTAAAATATCTCTCGATTTCTACAGGGTGTCAAACGTAAAGCTGTGGTAAAATTCCCAATTCTTCTCCGTTTTCTTATGGAAATTAATGAATATAGATCTATTTTCGTGTGCACTCGTACAGCGCGTTATGCCAGCCAGTAATCAATAATGGTTTCAAATGCAAATTGAAAAATCAACATGAAGCATTGCTTGTTACATATTGCTCTGGCATCACCTTATTCAATAATGTTTTATGCATAGATATGTAGCTAGATGCAGTACATCATGGTTGCAGAAAGACTTTATGTATTCTTCGATATCTTCATGATGTCTATGTTGCTTTCAGATGTACATGTATTGTTATTATTACCGGATTATTAGTACCGGATTGTTCATTCAATTGAAGAAAAGTGTCATTTGATTGAAGAAAGGCGTCATTCAATTGAAGAATTGAGTCATTCGATTAGCGAATTATGTCATTCGAATAAAGCATTGTAGCATTAGATTGAAGATATCTTGCTTTTGAATAAAGAGATATCTCTCTTGATTGCAGAATCTTGTCATTTGAATAGAAAATCATAGTAGTCAAATAAAGAAAAAAATTTCAACAATTTTCTTTGACGTGTAATTCGTACTAACCATGCCGAGAGGGAAAGATCTAGCGCGTTCTGTTATTGAGTTGGCTTACAATCAGGGAAGAGCAGTCAAAGACGTTTCAATGCTACTAGGAATCAAGATTAAGGCAATTTATTCCATTTTGCAACGACACCGGCAAAGTTTAGCGTTAACAGAAGAACAGCACAGTCGCAAGCGAGGGGGCAGCAAACCCAACATCCTTACAGATGAGCATACTGATTTCATTGATCAATGCCTGTCTGTCGATTGTTCCTTAACAGCCGCCGCACTTACGAGGCGGTTAAATGATCGATTTGAGCTAAATGTCAGCGTTTCCACAACAAGACGAGCGATACGGAAAATGGGATTCACCCTAAAGCTGATAAAGAAAGTACCATACCAGCGCAACACGGAAGAAACGATTAAACGGCGCCATCAATATGCCATGTGGTTGACTGGCATCTCTCCTCGTCTGGTATATTCGAATTTAGTATTTATTGACGAAGCAGGATTCAACAGTGGACTACGAAGAAACAATGGGCACAGTTGCAGAGGATTTCCTGCAGTGCGGGTATCCGCGTCGGCTCGATCTCCTAATTTGACGATAATTGGCGCAATGAATGGATCAAAGGGAGTGATACATTATTCCTGTTCTTTTTCAAAGACCAATGACCGAGCTGTCATCGACTTCATTCAATCACTGCAAGCCAAAATTTTGCAAGACCCTGATGGATGTGGTGTTGATCCTGATAATATCATTTGCATCGTTTGCGATAATGCTCGGACACACACAACGAGAAGTGTACAAAATGAGTGCTTTTCTGAGACTCGAGAGAACGTTCAGTTTGTGTTGAAGTTCTTACCTGGTTATAGCCCTTTCCTAAATCCGATCGAAGAGGCATGGAGCCATTCTAAGTTTGAAGTTCATGAAGAGAACTTATCTGGAAATGACACATTGATCAGCAGAGTTTCTTGTGCAATGAGCAATGTAACTCCTGAGCTAGCCACAGCATACACCGATCATATGATGAAATTTCTTCAGCCATGCCTGCGTCGTGAGCCGATCATTGGAGAATCCGGGACAGCAGACCAACGGGAAATGGAAAGATACCAACATGCACAGGAAGAGGCAGAAAGACAATCTTGTCGAAGACATGAAATCGCGAATATAAGAAATCAAGAACGTCGACTGCAAGAAGAGCAGCAGCCCAAGAAAGAAGACGTCAACGTCTTCTAGCAGGACGTAGTGAACTGTGAAGATCTTTGAAGTGCGTGTATACTAAAAAAGACAATATCATTCATTGTCTCAGTTGCATTCTATAAGTTTAATCATATGTAGAACTTACACTACTCGATGACTTTTAAACAATGTTTTTAATAAGTATCTAAAGATACTATTTCATGATTCTTCATTAAATTCTCCACTGCAATTCCAACATTCGAAAATTACCTTTTCATAAATTTCCATAATAGACTGTTTTAAAAATTGAAGTCAAAAACAAAAATGAAATGAAAAATGATTGAAAAAAGCAATAAAATAAAAATCAATGTAAAGATGACAATTTGAATCTGCATGATTCACTAGTCCTGATGATGCGACTAATGTGCCTCAAAATATCGGCAGAAAATAGAATTAATTTACGTCATGTAGCATTTCTTCTTTTACAGCACATGATACACATAGTAGCATCGTCCTTGATAGGAGCCATTAATTAGCCTTGACCTTGAAATCCCATTGTCACAAAAATTGCGATTTATTCTTTTAAAACTATATCCGACAACAACGTAGACATGTTTACAAATTTTCCACAGCTTGTTGAAGGCAATTTTTGGAATTTGAAATCATCAGGGTTTTCTCGTACTTGATCACGTTGCTTTTTTCTGCATTTGCTAGTATCAAAGATGTGAACATAATATCGATACGACCATTCCTGAAATGAACAGGTATCATGTTGTTGGAAGAATGCAAAATGCAAAATAGGCCTATAGGAAGGAATCTCAGCAACATCGTTATTGTCTGTGACAACGCGCCATGTCACTCACAAATTGAATCGAGAGTGACAGGTGAAATTCTAACGACTCAGACCATACTCAGCACAGCTAAATACAATCGAATACATTTGGAGTGTTATCAAGAGTTTTGTCAAGCAGCACTTGCAGAGACTGAAGTGATTGAACAAAGACTGAAACATCTGGATATAATGCAAAATGCTATCTCGTCACTTATGTTGATCGTCATATCACTTTGTTGATCGACACTTGTCTTCATTTGCACTTTTGTTGTTGACAAATAAATTATTATTAATAATAATGTACAAACATCTTCATAGGATTAATACATCCCTGATAGTAAACTAAATCAGTACTACGTCTCTAGGCGTCAGAACGCGCTAGATCTTTCCCTCTCGGCATGGTTAGTACGAATTACACGTCAAAGAAAATTGTTGAAATTTTTTTCTTTATTTGACTACTATGATTTTCTATTCAAATGACAAGATTCTGTAATCAAAAGAGATATCTCTTTATTCAAAAGCAAGATATCTTCAATCTAATGCTACAATGCTTTATTCGAATGACATAATTCGCTAATCGAATGACTCAATTCTTCAATTGAATGACGCCTTTCTTCAATCAAATGACACTTTTCTTCAATTGAATGAACAATACGGTACATCCTCTGAAATGGTACAACATGATTATGTTCATTATTTTGATATATGCATGTTGTTCAAAATTTGAATCGGATCAGCTACTGGTCAAGTCCACTTTTAGTGCAGCCCTTGTTGCAGTTGGTGATATAGTGTCAGACCAATTTCTTGACCGGTAGCCTGGTAGCTGAGTGATTTGTTTTGTAAATATTCGTCATGATGCTATCGTGTCAATAATGAGGACAACCCATTATCGTCGCTTTGAAATACATTGAAACATATAAACGATAAGGCTAGCTAGATGGGGCTGCACAGATATCAAGGTTTCCTATGTTTGGGTCTCGCATGTAAGCCGCCAAAAAAACAATTCGAGCCGTCCTTATAGGGAGTTGTCTGAGGTGATGCGTTCAATTCTCAGGGATCAGAGATAATATATTATAAAGTTTCTGTGTCCTTTGTAAGTCCACTCGGCAACTGCAATGCAAAAGCGAAAACTACCTTTGTCTCCGTCGTCGTCATATGACAACGATATTGAACAAGCATCAAGACAGCCCAAGACAAACTCCAACCTTACCTCGACACTCTTCTCTCATGGACTCAACAAAACAATCTCCACATCAACCCCAACAAAACTCAACTCTCAGTCTCCACACTGTGTCCCCACGAACACAGTACAAACCTATCACTCACCATTGACAACATTCCACTCACAACTCTTGATAACAACCGAATCCTCGGCGTCAATCTAGATACTCAACACACATACAACACACATCAACAACACTTGCGAAAAAGCAAAACACACCCACAACATTCTCTCATGCCTCACTTCAACCAATTGGTGACAACAACAAGAGACCGTCAAGGCCACCTACAAGGCATCACGTCGTCCCCTCTTTTGGTATACACATCCAGAGTCTGGTTACCAATCATCTCACAAACAAACTACAAACAATACAAAACAAATCGCCACAGAATGCACATGCGACACAAATACACAACACGTACATGATGAAACACATGTCCTCCCCATTGCCAAACACCACACACTACATGCAAAGCAGCTTTTACACAAAGCAAGATTTCAACATTACCCTCTTCATCTCCTCAGGCAACAACCACCACCTCTGAGCCAACGAAAGCCCACAATTTTCAACACGGAAGTACAATTCAACCCCATCCACACAGTCATCCAACACAACAAAAAAACAACCACTCAAGCAAACACACACCCACCACGTCGGCACATACCTCACGAACAGACAAGTCAATGAAGTCATAAACGCAATCACCACTCCCACAGTTTACAAATCAGAACGAACACTGACATACGCACACACAGAACACTGTCACAACTCCGTACCAACAAATCATCCTTCTTAAAAGAGTATTTACACAACATAAGCCCCTCTGTCCACTCTTCACCTCTTCAAAGTGTTTAAATATATCAAGTGTGGAAACTCCCCATTACTCTAATGTATTTTTAGTGGCGACAAATCCGCCATCTTTTTTCGCCAAGATAATTTTCAGATATTTATATTCATCAATTTCAAGAAGTCGCTGTGGCTAAAATATTTGGTGACAACTTCATTATTCTAGTGATTCCTACATAAAATTTACTGCTTTATTCATTTTTCACATCAATTTTGATGTTGGACGTGTCATTTCTGAATAATATGGCTTTATAGATGAAACAGTGGAGAAATTGTGTCATTTGGCTCTCAGATATTGTTTATCTACATATTGAAGATGCATCTAATACAAATATTTCCTGGAATGAGAAGAAAGGAATATTTGCTCGCTATTATAGCAACATTTTTTGTGCTTAAGATGGTTCTTTAACGTTTCATCTGCCAGTGAAGATCAACTCCGCGTGGTTGACGCACGTGACTCTTGCGCTTGTCCTAAAACAGCCCGTCATCTCTTATTTTACTGATATCTGTGTTCATGCATTGAGTGCACCAGTTGCAGGAGATTCCACCATCTTCATGATAATTGAGCGAGATGTTCCCACACAAATCACTCTACGTTTTCACTGTTGTGACGTCATGCTTAGTCGCTGTCTGATTGCTTTATTAAATAAGGAAGCAGACAGACAGTCACTTGTGTGAGACTGTTCACAAGGCGCACGATGTTCTAAATTTTGCTGTTCAGTGAATCATTATGATCTGTGCGTGAAATGGCGTCTGGTAAGTTGATGTTAATGATAGTTAATTGAATCAACTCAAGGTTTTGCAACACGAGTATAGTCACTACATCTGATGCAGTTGATATCACCAATCCACAGTTATACATTTCAGTTAGTAAAAGTAAATATAATTTTTAAGTGGCAACTCAGTGATGGTTAACTACATAGTCCACACAACCTTGTTCATGATGATGTTCAAGGTTGACAAACACTGTGTCTAATGGTCGATCTTGTAAAAAAAAGTTTGACACAATCAACTGGATCATTAAGTCTGTCAAATTTTTGGCATATAATGAAACTATGTGTAAAGACGATAAGTGTATAAGGTGCAATAATTTCCGCCATGCCCATTATGACTGGGAAGCAAGATCAATTTCGCACTATTGATCCGATTCAACCAAGTTTGCCGCATCATGAATGTTATACGAAAAGCTTCTTCCAAGTTACTATGTTTGATAACGAGCACTCTTTAATAACAATTTTAGTAGGCCTATTAGAGAAAGAGTAATGGCAGCTGAGAGAGTCTTCTTGTGAGAGTAATTTCAAAAAAAGAAAATTGGCGGTTCGTTAATTCAATTAGCAAAAATGAAATTAATGTTTAGTTGCCAACAAGGCTTGATTTGATCCGATATCAAAGGCGTGAGGTTATCCGCACGCAATGTTGCGTGTAAATAACCAGACAACTGAGGCCAAGTTATTCCCACGTAAAAGTGGGTGCCAGCAGCCATAAGTATACAGTGAGGTTTTCAGACGTAACAATTCGTCGAAATGTTAACTATCTTTGCTGAACGGTTACATTTTTGCATGATCACTTCAAATATTCCGCATTATTTATTTGGGCATTAATCGTTAGAATTAAGCAATTGCTTCTTAGAAGTGGTTGTCTACTGAACACGTTACCAAAGTTTCATAGTATTTATTGGAAATTTTACAGATTTTTAGCATATACATGTAGTGATATACTGATTCTGTCTTCTTGGTAATTCGTAGTCGCTGCTCGTCCGAGATTTCCACATGATCATCATTATTCTTCAGTAATTGTACAGTTTTTAATTTGATGTGAAATCAACATGTTTGAGAACAGTGGTAGGCATATCAGAAGGTACAAATTGATGCACTTGTTTAATCTCTAGGAGTAGGAATATTCAAAATGTTAAAGCGGGCATTGATTCCTTTGCTTAGTTATTCGGATGAAGCTTTTTTGACATGCGGCAAACTAGGGCGAATCAGACATTGTTGGTAAGAAATCTATTTATTTGCTCAATGATAGCCACTATGACATGATGACTTATGTCAGTGGTGTACTTATGGGTTATCTCCCCCCACGTTTTCAACTTTGTCTAAAATCTGCTAAAATGAATCAATCGTCACAAAACTTTAAACACACGTAAGTGTGTGTATTCTCTAGCCACATACCAAGTTTTAGGCAATTCGAAGAGGTCCTTTTTAAATTAGGAGCGATAACTTAAAGTTCAGCGATGCCGATAGCTTGATCTGACTTGTCAGTGACCTCATCGTCTGAACAGTAAACACTTGAGGTTAACAAAGTCATCTCACGACAACTCGTCAAGCAATGATGACCAGGCCAAATCCTTTATATTAATATGCTTGGCTTAATAAAGGTGTGGCAAGGTAGTGGTCGTGGGAAGATTTCAAATTGCAGTGGATGAGACGAACAGGGAGGGAGAACAATGCACACACGAGTAGCAATGATGCGTCGAACAGACGAAGTCACATCAAGCAAGCTGTTGACATCGCTACACTTCACGTTATTGTATCTAATACAAAGAGTACTTGTCCGATCTACATAAAATTTTGCATGTTGGTAGAAAACATGCCTGAGTACGTGTACCCGACGTTTAGTGACAATTGATTATCAGTAGATTTTAGACAAATTAGAAAACCTGAGGGGGGGGGGAGACAACCCATAAGTATCGTCAGTGGTAGGCAACCAATTTGTGGTAGTGATGACTTACAGATCTAGTTGATTACATCACAGTTGGTTGTACTGTATCGGCCGTTAGATGAATCGAATACCTACAAACTTGCATTGTGATGAGTCTGACACATTTGTTGCAATATGTTTTATTTAAGCCTTTAACACAAGCTTAATAATCAAATTTTGATCAATTTAGAAAAGCTGTTTCTTAAACCGAAATTTATATTTATCATGATTTGAAAATGTCCAACTACGCTGCGTTTATTTTATGATGTTAGCTCATAAAAGCAATGATTTTTTTATGGGTGTGCGCTGCACTCACCTGCTCGCACCGAAAATTTTCGAAGTCATGCTGAAGCAATTATTAGTAGGCCTATAGGTGAAACATTAATTGTTAAAATAAAGATAGCCTACATATTCGCAAGAGGAGCAACAGCGGGGTATTCACAGCGAAATTATAGTAATTATGAGAGATTTTGCTGCCAAAAATAATTTGTCATGACCTTGAATGCCCAGTAAATTTCCGTCATGAAAAAATGCTATTCATATGTCTATTACTTTCTTGGAGTATTGAAATTGAAATATTGAAATATAATTGAAATATTGCTTTAGGAAGTTACTTTTGATCATCCTTATGTATGTGCATTTTGTCAACATCGTGAAGCAGTATGAGGCAATCAGTATTCAGTACTCTATACTGCACTTTGAAATGCTTAATACCGATGTCAAATGAACATGTACGGTGGAATTAATTGATAATTATTCACAACCTCTAGACAAAAAATTGAATGAACAGCAATCGAAATTTGATTGGCACAAGTGATCTAACCAAAAGTGAAACGTTTTGTGGTTTATTCTATAGGCCTATAGCTTAATAATACAAATTTCGGTTGAAGGCCTTTTCTGAATTGATGCAGCCTATGATGTTCCAACCGATGAAATCAAATCTGCGTCCCAAATGCTTTCATCTGCATCTGAATGTTTCGTGTTGCATTCCCTTTTCTGTTGTGAATATAATTTTACTTTTCAGTGATTTGCCGAAAGCCGAGGAACTATTGTATTAATTGCTCAATATACTCGAATGCAATTAATACAAAGTATCTGCAGCTTAAGGCTGGAGCGTCATTCATCATTTTTCATTATTTTCATCACTAACAAAAACAGTCATTTACGTGATACATCAATAATTTAGTGACAACATTTCAGAATTTGACTATTTCTTTATAAATTGTTATCTCAACACGGATCATCAAATACTACTATTGATCATAGAAAGAAATACAAGGGAATACTCTGATATGAGAAGAAAATGAGAAGTTAGGATGTCAATAAAATAATCATTAATTTTCACATAGGATGCTTTCATAATCAGATGAAAAAATTAGGACTAAAAAAGTACATAATGTAGGTAAGGTCCACCATGTTTCCAACATACATTCATGAATGGAACTGTAAACCTGATCAATGAATGTATGCACAACTGGTTATCAATAAGAAAATGAAGTATTTCTAGATTCGATACAAAGATTTTCAGATGTTCAATGGGCAAACGTTTGTAAACACGTTCATACACAGTACATGAATGCAATCATAAGTACCCCCGTCCTTAAATCATATAGAGTGGTTTGTAGTCGTCTATACCTTAATAATCAATTAATTTCTATGCCAAATCAAATCTAGCATTTTAACCATAGAAATGGATCTTCATCTCATGTTTCTGTCTTCCAGATGTCTACGGATAACTATGTAATTTTTCAGCACTTCACAGTTTTGACATAGCAATTCAGTCCCTTCCATTCAATATTTCAATACTATTCTGTTGTCAATTGCGATATCAAATAAAACTGCTTATAAGCGCTGGCGAAAAAGTAATATCATAGCTGTCGCCACAAATCAACCATTGATTCCATACTTATATACTTACTTTGCACCTCTTTGTTTCTTTTGTAAATCTCAACCGCACAACACAAAACACCTCTTCTCTTGCATACACACATACGGACATTGCTCCCACCATGGGACTTGTAGGTTGCCCACGTCAAGTGTTCGGAGCTCATCCACCGCTAGGAGCAAGTGGTTGACCCGCCCAACACCTGACGTCCCCTTGGACCCCTCCGAACAGCAGGGAGGAGGTGGATTGACACCAGCACCACCACATCACCATAAATGACGTTGTCTCTATCTGATCATGAACTTTGTTGGACATGAAGAGAAATGGCCACTCATTGCAAAGCAGTCAGTAGGGCCTATGATCTTCACATCATGCACTCTACAAAATCGATCGATCAATGTTAACAGTTATCTTTTGAGTAAAATACTTCTATATTTAATTAAATTTGAAGGTATCTTCAAAATAAAACAAAATTGAACTTTGTCTATCAAATATGATTTATAAAACAATGAGGTTTATGGAATTTGGACTTAAGCGCTGGTAGAAATCACATTTTAGCGAAAAAAAAGTGCAATCGCACATATACTTCCTCAAATCACTCTAAGGCGATAGCACAAGTAAACTTAACTGCTTTGTAGGATTATATTAAAATCAGAAACATATACACACAATTGCTCTGCCTAATTAATACTAATGTTTCGTTCCTAGAAGTTATCTTCGTGAAGATGATAGAGATTAATTGGAACATATTTTTTATAAAACTAATATACATTAACTTGGCATTCTCTTACCTTTTGAATTATTCCGTCTACTATATCAGCGTGAGGTACCTAGCAATTACTCATGTTCTGAGTTAAACTTCGCTTCGTTTCTGGAGAATATGTATTTGCAACAGATTCCAAAGAAAACACGTTAGGTGATGCAATGTACAGTGAAAAGATGAATGATACAGTGAAAAGTGAAAAACGAGATGATGAGGTACGATGATACGGTGATACAATATGATATTTACAAATGATAGAATAATGATAAATGGTCATCAGATATTGAAAACACTGGAAGGAGAGGACAATCAATGGTGTAGATGTAATTCAATGGTTACTATATTATCATGAATCAATGGAGTATAATACAGCTATTATATCGAGTAATAAACGGCATGAATCTATTAAAAACTTGTTATTTTACGGAATCCCAACATGATTTATGTTCATTTATTTAATCCTAAATATTACGAGGTCCGGAACAGAATATTTATTATGTAATTTATTCATGCAATCGAGTAACGTATACAACATGAATCAAATCAATGAAAAGTAATGTAAATGATCTCACCTGTAAAGGAGCGTAAATTGCTAAACACCACGTTAAGTTGATAAAATCGTTCCGGACCTCGAATGAGCCAGATTTCGCAAATTAGACTGAGATTTCTAATGCGATGTCTCGCTCTTTGTGGCATGTAGGTAAGTAGCATTCAGTTAATCAATCACTGTTCCAATCGGATTTGTGTGATTGCAAATAGCGAATGTTCTGACGTCATTTTCAGCTTTGATGTATTTACTTAATTTTGTAACGCTTCCTATATTTAGTTTTTGTAGCAGACCATAGAAATCTAGTTTCGAAACATTAATAAGAAATGGTGTGTAACGTGATCTGATATCTCCGTAAACTGAGCATTCACAAATGAAATGAAATACAGTTTCTATTGTTCTATCATTGCACAAATAACATATTCTTTCTTCATATTCTAACCTATTTCTATAACTTCCTGTTCTTACCGCCAAATTATGATTTCCACACATCATTTTCAACAATGGTGCGATATCTTTATGTGGTAAATTAAGAGTCAGATAATGCTTAATGGAGCAATCAAATAGTGCTGATTCCAAATAATCAGTTCCAGTTCTGCTTCTTTTAGCATCGTTTATCCATTCGGCTCTAAAATATTCAGTTAACCTGGTCTTAACGGTATTCTTACATTGTCTGACAGTTATGTTTAAAGTTTTTATGCTTTCATTTAGGTATGACAGATTAACTTGCTTGACCAGCTTTCCTATTCTCCAACGCCATGTATACAAATATTTGTTGTCAGTTAAATTTCGTGAAATTTTGTCAAAACAAAATTTTATAATGCTATTATTATGATTGAACATAATTTTGATCCAAAAATTGATAGCAGCTTTATAAAAATAAAATTCTAAAGGTAGTAATCCAAACTCACCAATCAAACGATAGGTGGCTGTTGTAGGTGACAAATGATAGAAACGTTTGTAGAATTGAAACTGTATTTTATTTAATTCAGTTAATTTGTTATAGAAGCAAAATTCTCCACCATATTGCATTTTTGATAAAGTTAACATTTCAAATGTGTTTCTTACAATTGTTCCATTAACGTCTCCAAGTTCTTTTAATTTTTTAGCAGTTAAATAAGCAGATTGATTGCCTTTTTAGAAAGTGAAAGTAAATGCCTTTTAGTATTATTTGAAATCCAAAATCCTAAGTATTTATATTCTTTAACGATTTCAATTTGTTTTGTATGATCGTTCAAACTGATATTTATAAAATCATTTTCATGAACATCATTATGAATCATAATTTTCGTTTTATCGTAATTAATTTGAAAACCATTGATGTAGCAGAAATTGTCAACTATTTCTAGCTGTTTGATTAGACCAGCTTTGTTATTGCTCATTAGGAGAATGTCATCTGCATATATTAAACATGGTATATAGAAATCACAAATTTTCGCGGCATTTGTGTCTTCAGTTTTAGAGTAAATTTCTTGTGCTTAGGAATTCATGAATATAGAAAATAGGGTTGGTGACAAACTGTCTCCTTGAGGTAAGCCATTTTGTAAATCAAATGTTTCAGATTCAACACCATCATATACACGTAGTATCTTGTATCTTTTTTCTGTGATTAATCTATTCAGAAGGTGGAGAAAATTACTTTTAGGAAGCAACGCACGCAATTTCTCTATAAGTATTGTTTTGGGAATTAAATCGAACGCCTTTGATAAATCTATAAAACCTACGTATAAAGGTTGTTCACCGTTTTTGTAGATTTGTAACATTTCTCTAATTATATATAAATATTGTCCATCGTTGAGCATCCTTTTAGAAATCCTGTCTGACTTGGATGAATGATATTATTTTCTTTTAGCCATTGATTTAATCTTTCATTCATAATTTTAGTCAACAGTTTTTCTATATTTGAACTCAAATTTATAGGTCGATAGCTAGATTTAATGTTTTTATTGCCTTTTTGTATATCGGCATTATCCAGCTTTCAGAAAATGGGATTTCATCGTCATCATTCATAAGTCGGTTGAATAACAGTTGCAGTATAGGCAAAGTGCTCTCAGATTCTTTAAACATTTCTGATGCAAGTTTATCTGGACCACTTGATTTGCAATTTTTAGTAGCATTTAAATTCTCTTTAATTTCATTTATTGTTATTTCGCTGTCTAAAATTTCATCTAAAATTGCATGTTACCGGTTGTACAGGCATATCTGCATTTTTTAATTCGTGTAAAAAATTAGTAGAGTTTAAATTACTTTTAATGGTACGTTTTCTATTATTGTTTATCAAATGCCAATATGTTTTATGATCATTGTTTTCTTTAGCAAATATCAATTTTTCTAAATTATCATTTTTCATCTTCCACTTTTCTTTTCTTATTTCCTTTTGTAAGGTTTTCCTTGAGCACATTAACCTTTGTAAGTTTTCATCATTTTTATTCACTTTGTATAATATAACTTCCCTTCTATAAATTTTTCTTAATCGAGTTGTATTTTCGGAATATTTTGATTTATGAATTTTGGTTCCAGGATTATTAGCACTATTCCTTATTGTTAGCAGTTCTCTATACATCTCATTCGCATTCATAGGATTGATCTTTAATTCATTTGATAATTCTAGGCATTTCATATCGAACATCTTTTGATCAAATTTTGAACAATTTTCTTTTGTCCATTTATAAGAAAATATTCTCTTAAACAAAGCCGTTGGATTCAATATTTTCACTTTGTTAGTGGATGATAATCTTAATTTAATTTTTATCTGTGAATGATCAGTATACAAAACGGGATTACCAATTTCAAAATAGTTTAAAATATTAAGAATGGATTCTGATATGATCAAGTAGTCAATCATGGATTTCTTTACAACATCATTTTGAATGCAGTGAAATATACATTTTCCTAAGCAATCATCATATTTTGATTCTATATTGCTTCTATAGCACATCATTAAATATATATCCGATAAGCACCCGTCTTTTTTACTATTTATTTTTGTGATCATCATTGTTCCGTTTTCATTTACGATATTTTCAAATTGTAAGTTATCCAAATTGTCTTTTAAATATACTGATATGCCTTTGATGTTTCTTCCTGATTTCAGTGACTTCTTTCCCAATGTATGTTCACCTGAATAATTGCTTATAGTTGGAAAGTCATCTTCCTCTTTCAAATGCGTTTCTGAGAAGCAAATTATGTCTGCATTATCCATGTCCTTGATCATATCAGTATCGTTGATTTTATTTTTACTTAGGCCGTTTATATTTATGTAGCTGATTTTCAATTCATCATTTTTTTGCATTTCGTCCTCTCCTTCTAATGATTCGTTAAAGATAAGGTCTTATGGGTGTGTGTTGTCTAGTATTTGTGAGTGCGAGGCGTGTCGGTGTGTAATAACTGCATCCATTTTCATCCTCTACTATTGACACTCTAAATCGTTCTTCTTGTGTTCTTCTTTCTCTTTCAGGATTTCTTCTGTTTTCTCGATTTCTTCGGATTTCTTCCCAAGCTGTCCTTGGATAATAAATGCTACATGTTCCATTCCTTATTGAATTCAGCCGTTGATGCATGTATCCCTGTATCGTATATCCAATGTACCACAAGGGATAAGCCTTGGATGACCAATATCGTGAAGGACCTTATCAACAAAAGATGGGATGTCTATCGAAGGAAGAATTTTGAATTATACAACCATTTGAAGACAAAGGTCAAAAACGAAATTTTTAAAGCAAAAATGATCTGGGCGAAAAAGCAAAGTTCAAGTGACTTATGGAAGGCGGTCAAGACTGTTCGGGGTTCTAACTCTTCCTCTAACCCCTTGATGTCAATCCTGTCACATTACACGACGATGGAGAATGGTGTAAATGCTATCAATGATCACTTGGCATCCATATTTTTGAATTCATCTTTTGAAGATATTGAATTGCCCGAAGATTCTGATTTGAACATATCTATAACTATGGATGATGTATTCAATTTGATAGAGCAGCTTCCTGTACGGAAATCTTCATCTGACATTCCTGCTATTCTCTACAAAAGTGCCTGTAATGTTTTGTCCTATCCCATTTACATGCTCATCAGGGAATCTGTTATGACGCGCTCTGTGCCCAAAGTCTGGAAAACTGTTGCTGTATCACCTATTCCGAAAACATCCAATCCAAGTATGCATGACATCCGTCCGATCTCTCTCCTGAAGACACCTGCAAAACTACTCGAGCGCGTTGTTCTGTCTTCAGTAAAGCCAGAATTGTTGCGTTATTATGGCAAGCATCAGTATGGTTTCCGTGAGAGGTCCTCAACTTTGTGTGCTCTGGTATCCATGCACAATTATCTCACAACGTGCCTTGACAATCCGGATACAGATGGTGTAGTAATCATTGCGTATGATTATTCAAAAGCCTTCGACACCCTGAAATCGGAGTATATCATAGACCAACTGATACAAAGTAACTTTCCTCCCGGCTTCATTCATTGGGTGAAAGATTATCTTACGGATAGGAAACAGTATGTTCAGGTCGGATCGACTGCAAGTTCATTGGCCAATATTACTTCGGGGATCCCCCAGGGTTCAATTCTGGGGCCCTTTCTATACTGTGTTGCGACTCACTCGTTTGACTTTGATTCAGACAAATGCCACCTGACAAAGTACGCAGATGACACCACATTATGCATGCCAATGTACAAGAATGGAAACAGTCATATCCTGCGTTATCACCAAGCCCTTGTAGATTGGTCAGCGTCAATGAATTTGCGCATCAACCTGGGAAAATGCAAGAGTCTAACCATTCTCAAGAGAAATGCAACATCCGATGTCGTAAGGATTCCTGGTGTACAAGTGACTGACTCTCTTTGTATCCTGGGGGTCTACTTTAATAGTACTGCGACCTGGTCGAATCATATTGATCATGTTGTGAAAAGTGCATCCAGACGCTTCTTTGCGCTCAGAAACTCTCCGTCCAGTTTTATCAAATGACGATCTTAAAATTGCATATTTTAGTTTTATACGTTCAGTAATCGAATATTGTTCTCCTCTTTTTATCAGTCTATCTATATCCGATTCGAACCGTCTAATGCGCCTACAAAATCGATTTCATCGCATATTGTGTGGAGTTGAATGCACAGACACGTGTTTGCCTTCTCTTGAAGAACGTCGATCCAGCATGTCAATACGCTTCTTGACTAACATGATGAACGATGATCATGTCCTTCATGACTTACTTCCCGAACTTTCACACACTGGTCGATTCATCCTGCCCAAGCGACGAACTGAGAAACGAAGCCAGACTTTCATCTTATTTGCATGTTCTCTCTTCAACTCAATTTGTAAAAGATAACAACTTGATTTTATGAATTTAATTTTCTGTGTAACTCCATGTACTGGCCGATTCCCATTCTGATTGAAATAAACGCATATTATTATTATTATTATTTTCTTATCTACTCTTATAGCACTTATACACTTATAGCTGGTTGCTGTGTGTTTGTTGATTTTCGTATCTTTGTCTTTCGTCATCGTATCTCCTGTTTTCCCGATTTCTTCCATTTTCATTTCTATATTGGTTGTCGTGCGTTTGTTGATTTTCATATCTTTTGTCTTTCATCATGGTATCTTCTGTTACTGTTGCATTGGTATCTGTTTCGGTTATAGTTATTTCTCCGACGGTTCCATGGGGCATGAAAGCATTTTTGCATGTTGTGACCTCTTCTGTTGCAGTAGTAGCAGATTATGATTCTGTTGTTGAATCTCGATTGCCGGTATGATCGTTGATGCTGATGTTGTTCTTGCTCTTCCTGCTGATGCTATGATTGTTGCTGTTCTTGCTGTTGTTGTCTAAATTCCGTATTTTTCTTGATTTCTTTTTCGATCATATTCATTTTCTTCAATAACTCATTAATGTCATTTTTCATTTCATTTTCATCATCGCTTTCACTTTCACTACTTTCATCGATTAACCCATATCTTCTTCTTTCTTCTCCCCTGGCTTTCAGCTTCAGTTGTTCTATTTCTTGTCTCGTTTTTCGCAGTTATTTTAAAACTTTTTATTTCAACAACAATTTTTTAAAGTCTGTCAAAGCATATGCACATGGTTCACAGTTTCGTGATTAAATCTGCGCATCCATTCTCAAATTCCACACATCCAAATCAGATGCGTTGGATTTCTTTGCTCTGGATTTGGGTGGAACGGGAACCACAGAAAAATCACAGTTTCCGGTTCCGGGAAATAATCTGAGACTTGTGATGAATACGCACGCAGATTCAAACACAGTAAAATTCTTCCCAATTCGCATTAAATTACCCATAGATATATCAGTAAATCGATAATTTGCATCGGTCTAATCTGTCAGTGGACACCTTAGCGAGAGTTGCATCATGTTCGATCACTGAATCAGTCAGTCTTTCTAGTCTTCATGAAGCACTGACACATCCTGGACAATACACGACATTTGGGAGTGCGTCCGAAGATGCAACCTGTCATTCTCAATGGACAATGCATGCAATATGACATTTGAATGTCAAACATGCTGTGAATGCAAACCAAATGTCTCCTAGTCCACCATCTCATTCAATCAAACCAACGCGTACCTTTGAGCGGCTGAATGTTGACATAGCCGGACAAAATTTTGCGTCATGGATATTTGGAAATCGATGCTTACTTGCAATCGTTGTCGAATATAGTAGCCTACCCCTTGGAATTTCCTTTGAAAGACATTATTCGCAAGCACTTCTCACATGTTTCAGACAATTGTTTGATATATTTGGCACTCCTGATTTAATGCACTCAGATAGAGGGACCCAACTTATGTCGGAAGACTTCGATGATTCCCGACTGAAACGAGGCACTTCTCATTCTTAAATAACGCCGAATTGTATTCGTGGAAATGACCAAACTGAGCGACTTAATAACATTATCTGGGAATCAATCCAGTGTACAGGCCTACTTCATTCACGAAAGATGCCACAATCGATGTGGGAACAAGTCTTTCCGAAAGCACTCGCCAGCCGATGCAAACCACAAGTGTCATCAGCACAACCGCCAATGGAAACTCATTTATTTCCGCATGTCCAAGTTTGTGCGCAAAGGTCGTCACAAGTTTAGTTTTCAAATCGGCGAAGAGTCGGACGAAATGACCACTTCAGGGGTTTTGACGGAAATACAAATCAGTCTTTATTAGTGTTTGTCGATAATACTCAAGTGATAAATCCATACTTTGCAAGAAAACGATTCAAAAATGGAAGAGGAGATACAGCATCGACAGGAGTACTTTCATGACCATCATCAAGCAACTCAACCAACCAGTTCAACTCAATTAACCAGTTCAAACCCAAAGTAATGATAAAGATACTGATGAACCATTGAGCATATCTTGAGCGGAAAGATGTGTACGGACCCGTACGTTTCCTAACTCGGGTGAGAATGTTGTGATACTACGGACTTTCAGTTTCAATGCTGAACTGGTTTTATCATTATCTAGGCTCCTCCTATGCATCTATGTCAGTCTATACACATTCTGTAAATGCTCACTCCCATCAAATATGTTGCTAGAGCACGTAGGAATGCCATTATATAGCATGTTTGAATAATAATTCCGTACTCATGATTCTAGCAAGTAAAAACTTGACTAATTAATGTCAAGCCTGCTTCTGAATTCATAGCGCTCTCAAAGTCAATCGAATCTCATAAATAGGACTATATATGTGACATTACACATCATTGACATATCTCGCACACAATGTAAAGTGCAGTAAACTCATGTACAACATTAATATTGCAATTTATGCACTTTTTAGGTCACTAACTGAACACTATGCTCGCACGGTACTTGACCATCCATATTACTCCTATGCACTGTGATGAATGTTCTCTTGACAACTGAAATGGAATACAACGTTGTGTGTTGAAATTTGTTTTTCCAGTTTGCTTCATATTGCATTGCATAGTTTCAGATTCTTACAGTAAATCCTGGCATTAATGTCTGAGTTTGAGTTTTTCAGTTGAACACTGTCTTTCACAATTTTGATAATTCGCTTCTCTTCAATTGCAGAATTAGAGGAAAGCTATCCTTTGTAATAATAAATGATTTTTTTCTTTTTATTTGGTTCATATTTTCCGTTGTTGCAGAAAAAAAAGTTTTTCAATCAACCGAACATTTTTCGGAACATCATAGTTCCATCTTCAGCAGACTCGACAAATTACAAACAACGTAATAAATACATTTACATAAAAATTATTCTCAATAAAAACAGTTCAACTGATCTACTTGCAGACCACTTAACCCTATCTGACCTGCCCCCCTCAGATTTCCTAAACTAAATACTCAAATTTAATGAAATTACATGCACACTATATTTCGGGCATGATCTTTTCAGTAGTGCAGTCGGTTTTTCAAAACTTTAATTTCTCCTTGCTATAAATAGCACTTCAAAATTTGAAAGTGCATTTTTTTTACAAATTTTAGATACTATTTATTGTTGCAAAACCAATCGCTTCGGAATGTTAAAAATACTAAAACATAACGCGAAAGTGTTCTATCTGGCATGTCTCTTGCTATATCAATGCCAATTTATTGCTTTTATTCATACATGTATAATAATGCTGTATGAATAGTATTTCAAATTTCAAACATTGAAACAGTAAAAAGTCTTTTTTCATCAGATAAATTGACATAAATTTTGTAATTCATATGGACTGAATGCTCTCCTGTGTAGGCTACATACTGCATAAATATCCATATAGGGGGTAGAGTCACCACGCACACTTGTTACTACTTAGGCTTTATAATACATGTACATGTATAAGTAATATTTGAATTACGTCTAAATTTTCAACTTTATATTTTACTGGATTTTTATGGTTTTATTTTACCATTTCCTCCTCAAAACGTATCTATGTTGGGAAATTTACACCGAATGAACGTATAGACGAAAAACTATATTTTCAAGGAATCAAATTTACGGCACAGGTAAATTGATTATATATTTAGCCTACAAACTCACCACAACACACAGTTTACATGTTTCATACATGTAATAGGAGTATCAATAGGGAAGCTAAAATTTCCTGAATTAGCTGCTAGGCTTAGTGGTCAGCGTTTTGACCAAAATCAGGGCATTATGCAGCCACTGATGTGCGAGAATTTCATTCCAAATTGGCTATCTATCATTAGCTAGAATATATTATCACAAAGAGACCTAAATGAAGACAAATACGCAATTATTACATAATGCGTTTTTCCAAAAGTTTCATTATTCGTGTAAAAAATGAGAAAATGTTCATTATTTTACTATTTATTCATGAGTAGTACATGGAGGATATAAGACTAAAAAGCATTCAAATACTATCCCAATATCATATTATAAAAAGCATTGATGTTATCAAAATCATTAATTTGTGTCTATTATGCAACACTACATTAATTTATTCGAGAAAAAGTTTGAAATGAGAGCAGAAGGTAAATTCCAACGATTTTTAGGCGTCGTAACTAGTTTTCATTTAGCTCGTACGGCCAAATTATTTGGACAAAATCAAATCTTTTACTCCTAAAAGATGCGCTATTAAAAGTTAGGAAAAGTCACGGAAGGTAGACTTCTCACACAAAGACGTTCAGCTGTGGGATTAAAAAGTATCTAGGGCTGGGCCGAATCGGCCCTTCCCAGGCCAGATAGGGTTAAAAGGCAGATTAGAAGCATAGAAATCTACATATTTACAAAGGTCAAACTGCGTGATTACACTGTATCTACAAGTTCAAGAGTGGCACTGATCCGTTTCTTTCATTGGACAACATACTGTTGTTGTATTTAATCAAAATAGATTCAAGAATCAAAGGATGTTTAGAGCTACCGACAATAGAGAAATTTTCAGACCGGATGGTGATCATGCATCGATACTTCCGTAGGTTAAGGATAGCCATCAAGATGCTGGGTAATGCGGACAGTCAGTTGGCGCCTTGTAGCTCCGAAGTACCGCATTGAGCAGCGGTCAAAAGAATGCATGTAGATCACATTGGATTTCAGGGCTGTCGCAAGCGGGTCTTTTATTATCGGGGATATATATATATATATATATATATATATACATACATATGAAATGAATGCTTATAAATCTCTTACCGAGCTTAAAAATATTATTTGACAATAGACAAGGCACACTGCGTAGAGAAGGCGAATTAATTGTTTCTGAGAAAAAAATTGTGCCTCATAGGCATACATTAACGGTAAGTCAGACACCTACGTACAGGACCTATTAATGTAATTTTGAGTGCGCTTCTGTGGACAACTACTATTTTCAGCATTTTTTTACTGAGCTAGTAGCAACCTAGATTTCAACAGTTTCAGCTGTCGACATGGAGAAATAGATTGAGTAACACGACAGTCGATGTCAACTTGTCAAGCATTATACATGATTTCAAGTGTTTATATTCCGTCAGCTGATATCTCGCAAACTCTAATTTTCTAAGAGTTCAAATTTTATAGATTTTATGCTTCCAAAAAAATTCAAAAAAAAGAGATGATGCTGGACATTAGCATGGCATGGTGCATGAATAATGGTGAATACCAACACTGGAGAGAGCGAGGTTAGAGACATCGGGCACTACCCAACGCTTTTTGCACAGACACCTCAAGGGGCTTTGTTTTACTTGCACTAAACCAAAGATCTGGCAATCACATTGAGGCCAATCATAATTTTGAAAGCATGGAATTAGTTAGCCTTGATTGCTTCATTTCGAATCTGGCGCATGACACTTTCTAGAGTGTCATAGTTCTTTGATATGAAAAATTGAATGAGATTAAAATGTCATCGAGTAATGTTAGTCAATTGCTTTGGCAAAAAACGCGTGGCGATGAAAGGTACATTGCACTTAATAGTACAAAGATTTGAGAGTGAATCAATCATAGAATAGGCATTCCGTGGACTATTTGCTTTGCTGAGTATTCTGTGGATTCTAGGATCACGTGCATTACGCTTTCACAGAGTAGGGGGCAACTTACTTACCAAAATTTGAAAACTGTTTTAGCGTTTCAAATTTAATTGTGCATCTCTCCATCATAGAATTAAATATTCTTTACGATTACGTGTTCTGCGAAGTAGTCTTTAAGCATGGTCATATTTTATTTTACAAAGTAGGAGTAGTATTGATGCATCCTATATTCCTCAGCGCAAATTCCTTCTATTTTCTTATTTCCTCTGCTTCCACAAAAAAAATAATTTGTATATAATTGTGATTCTATTTTGTTTTTTTTCAAATAGGAATTTGCCTCAATCTGGCTCTGGGAAGCTCCATATACAAGCCACAACTGGATTGAATCTATACAATGGTTCGGCCGGATCTATCCGCAGCAGTTTCAATGACCGGTTTTGCAATACCGCAGCGAATGGTAGAGTTAAATTGTAGTGGCAACTCCGGTAAGAATCCATAAATCCCATCAAGTAAAATCCAGTCAAATAAGTTATCTATATTAAAGAATTCTATCTATATGAAAGCAAGCTAATTAATCATTTACGTAGTCGCACATCGTGCAAAGGATCTGAGCGTGATATTCTAAATTATAAATCTTAAAACGTCTGTAAGTAATTACAGCTGGTGCTTTTTAGGTTACTCTAGGTGTAGAGTGTTGCCTTATGTTCGGCACCCCAAGGCACATCTGGAATTTCAACCGCAGAACCATATCATGATGAAGTTGGTGACTAATTTGAGCTTAGGTGATTGTTGCAGAAGTCGCAGTTAACAGAAAGCTATTTATTCCAAAAACCAATTACTCTGTGCTGCTACCCTGTGGGAACGCATCTTGCTAATATCAACAGATTATCTGGCGAGGTAGCGATTTTGTGGATAATTTTTTTAAAGGTTCATTTTCGTGTAAAAACTATCTCCGCATGTGAAAATGGTCATCATTTATCCAAAAACATATGTAAAATTAAAAACGACAGGTGGCAAAAAAGTTGCTATAATTAGTTGGTAGATATTTGTTTACTAATGCGAGCTGATTTTTCGCCAACCGGCGAAATCGTGGATATTGTAGCAACTAATTAGTGGTAAGTAGTAATGTTCGTATATTACCTTCACATGAAAATGTATTGTATACTCAGTCTGATCTGATAAAAAGGGATCTTTTTTTAATTCACGAAGGCTTAAACTAAAAAAAGTATTTATCTTCCATAAATGTCGCAGTTAATAGTATGATATTATTCAAATATTTGTCATTGTTGTAAATTATTGAATGTCAAGAGATGTTATGAAAATTGATATATGCGGATTCTCTATATTCTTATCATTATCAAAGAATGACAGTCTAAACTTATTTCTTAGATAGATTAACCATATGTGGGGGATAGTGAGAAGGTGAGGGAGAGAATAGAGCCTCGGCTGTAGAGGCGGATTACTAAAGAAAACAAGAGAGAAAGTCAAAAGTAAAAGGTGACATATAGAGCGCGAATTGTCGCCGGCGAACTTCGCCAGCGAATATCCCGCAAATATGACTGAACTTTAGCATGATATTCTGCAGCTGACATTCGCCAGTTTTTCGCAAGATTCGTTCCCACAGGGTAGATACTCTGGCAGCTAGTTTTATACTAGATTGTGAACGACCGTTAAAGTCACTCACATAGATGCGGTTAAACAGAGAATTTACAGGTGCATATTTACAAAAATAAAATATGGGAAAATACTCAATTTCCAAAGGGTAATTTATTGGAGGCAAAATCCCGTACATAATATTTTTGGGAGAATTTAAAGTGTAGTTTCGATTTCCCATCAGGGAGAATCGAGAGCAGTTCACCAAAACGCGGCAAAAGGCAAGCGGCGCACTGTCACATTCCTCCCCGTCAGCAGAAGTCATCGTACTTGCTTGGTTTGCGGCGAAACCGTTGGCTTCGTCTTGGAGGAGCACTAGTTGTACCATTGTTCGTAGTAACACACGTGCCATTGGTCGAACTCGAATGAACACACGTACCATGGCCCGAATTCGAAGGAACCATCGGATCAGGAGTAGCCGATGAACACCCAGTCGCAGGAGAACCACTTGTGGTCGTAGGTGACAGAATTGGTTTTGGAAGGTACTGCAAGAGGCTAGGAAGTAGCCGGAGGTGTGTGGATGGTTGGTGTGCATGCTTTGTCAGAGGGAAGAGAAGAAGACGGCGTGTCAGACTGAATGGTTGGAAAAGGAAGAGTGTGTTCAGAATTTACATCACGGGCTATGTTACGGTTGTGCTGAGGGATACTTTAGGCATTCGGGATGTTAGGCGGCGTAAACGTGACTTAGTCTAAGTGTCTTCTGTGAACACTTCCGTCATCATGATCCATGACGTTCAATAGTCGTTGTCCAATTCTGTTTAATACGAAGCCTTCGCAAGGACGATTGTTGTTTCCTCGATAAAACACAACTTCAGCAGTGTCCAAATTTATAGTTCTGAGGTTTCTACCTTTAAACAGCAACGCAGGTGGTTTCCCAGTGGTGCTGTGAACAGCGGAACGGTATTGAAGCAGAAAAGTGTCAGTTGCTTGATGCAGAGCTTCGATGTTCGTCGGTGAAACTGTTCGTATGGCCGTTTTGAGAGTTCGTACGAAGTTTTCTGCTAGTCCATTGGATTGAGGGTGCCTCGGTGGACTGAAGACTTGGTTGCAGCCGATTGATTTTAGCCAAGACTGTATCGTTCGAGCTGTAAAAGTCGTTCCATTGTCGGTGACAAGTACTTGAGGAATTCCCTCTCGTGCGAAAAATTTCTGTAGTTTGAACTTTGTGAACTCAGCCGTTGCTGCCGTTGTGAAGAAAATCTCTGGAAATTTGCTGAAGGAGTCTTCCACGATTAACGCCCAATATTGACCGAGAAATGGACCGCAATAATCGGCATGGAGACGTTGCATCGGTTGCCACGTGATGGGCCATGGAGACCAGTTAGTATGGGTTCTCGGCTTGTTCTTGCAGTTAGGACAATCCTTGACAAAGGTGGTTATGTCTGTATTGATCGATGGCCACCAACATAAACATTTCGGCTCAAAGAAACCATCTTATCCCGACCAATGTGTCCAAGATGCAAGTGTTCTAACATCGTCTTTCGAAGAACTGGAGGAACCAGGATTCGATCATGGAACTGTATAACACCATCGACTTGTTTTTGGAGATCTTCTCTGTGCGAATACAACTTAGGAAATCGTCGTTTAGCAGCGTTTGACCAACCACGAGTAAGGCCGGAAAGCACTGAACCAGGATTGGCGATGTTGACAGATGTCAAATCCTCAGGCTCTTGATGTGCGTGCCTTGACAAATAATCAGCATTTGCGATATCGACTCCTGCTCGATGCTTGATGGTGTAGTTATATCCGGCTAAGTGTAGTGCCCAACGTTGCATCATCGATGATGTAGTCTTGTTGACTGAAGATGAAGGATAGAAAATGTATTCCAACGCTCGATGATCTGTGACGATTTCGAAAGGGATACCATAGAGGAACTTAGTGAAGTCTGGTAACCGACCAATGTATTGCAAGAGTTTCCTTTTGAACTTGACTGTAGTTCTTTTCAGCCTGAGATAACTTCCTGGAGATACAAGTCACTGGATGACCATGTTGTTCAAGCACTGCACCGATCGCATAACCCGATGCGTCAACAATAAGTTGTGTGGGAGCTCCGAAACGATAACTTCGTAGAACTCGGCCGTCAAGAAGTGCGTTCAGCAATCGTTTGTAGTCTTTTTCCAAACTGGATGCCCTGTCGAATCCATGAAGCGCATCGTAGAGAGGCCTTGCCATTTCCGCAAATCGAGGTACGAACTTCGCGTAGTACTGCGCAAAACCAAGAATGATTTAGTTTGTCAGCGTTATCTGGAAACTGGGGCTGCGACTAACGCTTGAATCCTTGTGAGGTCCGGTGAAATTACCACGCCCATCGATGACGCAGCCCAAGTAATTCAGCTTTGTTACTGCGAATTGAGACTTCTTCATATTGATTTTCACATTGTGGCTGTCGAGAGCAGCCAAACAGTTGAAGTAGATGTTCGTCATGCTCAGTACGCGTTCGGCCAAAAACAATGATGTCGTCTTGATATGAGTGAACCCCGTCGAGACCATGAAGCACTTCCATTAAATTCGCTTTTTTGAAACTATATCCAGGTGACACGTGGCACAGCCAAACGGCAAAAACTGATAACTGGAAAAATGCCCAATTAGTGTTGAATAGTAGTTATCTTCTTTTGCGGACTCCTGTAGCGGATACTTGGAGAAACGCATAGGATAAGTCAATTTTCGGAAACGACAGAATTGTTCGTCCAATCCAGTAACATAATCTTCAACGGTTGGGGTGACTGTAGCCGTTTGACGCAGTTGAGGGTTGACTGTTATGCGGAAGTCTCCACAGGACCTCCAGACTCAGGTTGACCATTCGCCTTCAATGGCGTGACAATTGGAGTTGGCCCACCAGCTGGATTGACACTCGCTTTATTATCCCGCTTTGTACGCAAGTTCGTTAAGGTTGTTTTCGACTGCCGCGCGTAGACCATATGGAATCGGTCGCGCCTTCATAAACTTTGGATCGCCGCTGATGTCGAAGTTGACTGGGGTTATCTTCATGCCTCCCGTATGCCGATGACACTTAGCGATAAACTCTTGAATGTTCGGAGAAAAGAGTGGTCGACGCGTTGACATGGAAAATGAAGTTGATTCGCAACAGCTTGAGAGCATCCAACCCTATAACCATTGGACCAGCCTCAGTGACGACGAAATTGATCTCGGACGCGTTGCCTTTAACTGCAACCGTAGCCTTGAACTGCCCCAGAACTGTAAGACCTTTACCAGTAGACGCCTTGAATGCGGACTGAACACGGCGAAGGTTTAGAGCGAACGATGCCCAAGCTGCTGAGATTCATGTCAAGGCATAAAGGTAATGGGATGCCATGTGTCGAGGATGAATTCTCTTCCGTTGACCGGAATCGAAAAGCACTTGTTCATAAAGATGACGTTTGGTGTTGCAGTGTAAAAACTTTGACTTCATAGTCATCTTCATCGTCATTCGAATCATGAGGAAATGGATCACTTTGACTTGGCTGTTGAATGCGTTGTAGAGCGGCAAATTCGTTGTATATGCCGATACGCTTGCAGGCTCTGCAGACCGCATCTCTGAACTTGCATGTCTTCCTCAGATGTGCACCACCACACGAGTCCACAGGCCTTGTTCTTTGTGGCAGAAGACGAGCTGACGTGTTGCTTGCGTGTGCTGGTTGCGCAGTGATGGTTCGGGTAGACTGTTGAAAAGCGACGAGAGTTGCTCTTCGAAGGACGCGTGACCATGACTTCAGCAGGACAGGATATAGCAGAGTTGACAGCAAATCCCACTCCGTAAGAATCCTCTTAGCTGTTTGAAAGTCCAAAAGAACCGCTCTGTTTCAGCAGTTTTCTCTTCATTTCTTGGTTAGTGATACCCGCGACACAATCGATCTCGCAGTTGAACTTCTAAGTTAGAACCAAAGTTGCACTTGGCTGACTGTTGTTGCACGCGTAGGATGAACGAGCGGTAGGTCTCTTCAGGTTTCTTCTTTAGGTTGTGGAACTTCTCGCGTTCAGAAAGCTCAAAATCTTTCTGGCAGAAGGTGTTTTCTCGAGTAACTCTTGAAGGTCCTTGATCTTCAATGTCTTTACCTCCTTCGGAAACGCAAGATCCTTTAGCAGATACGATAGGCTCTCCTTACCAATCAGCGTGATGTAATGGCTGATCTTCAGTGAAGCATCCACATTCCTTGTGAGACAATACTGCTTCGAACCGTTCCGTGCCCAGTCAGTGACACCCTCGGCGTTGGTGATGTCTAGGACTTCCATCGGTTAACGGAGATCCATCGACACCGTCGGTAACGATGCAACCAGCAGCGGACGTCGTCATTTGCTCCGAAGTCTTCTCTTGCGATCTTCTTGCCTTAGATCCCTCAGTCCCTTAAAGTCCCTAGCGTTAATAAGCCTCAAGGTGTAGCAGTAAAGGTGTTGACTGTTTTAGTAATAAACTTACTTTGGTGGCGGTAATGAATGTGCGCGTGGATGTAGCAG